>JAXCGZ010011507.1:15000-114181 GCA_037179515.1 Halocaridina rubra
GAAATGAGATGTGTTTTCTAAGTAGTTTCTCCATAGCTTTGCAAACTATTTTTATCAAGGAAACAGGTCTATAGTTTAGAGCTGTATCCCTCCTGCACTTTTTGAAGACAGGTACCACGTTCGCTTGTTTCCAGGTTCTTGGAATTTCCCTAAATTCCAGTATTTTAATCTAATTGTACTTACCTATTTGTGTTTATGGGAAACAGCCCTATGCTCGTAACTTCCTTTCTCGTGTTCGGTTTCATTATTTTTTTTTCTTATTTATTGATAATTATCATGCTAGATACAAGAACAAATATTTGTAATCACAATTTAAAAAAGAAGAAGAAACTCCAGATTATGTAAACAAACCTCCGAGGTGACTTTTAAAGCACGATTATATTTACTTATTACACAAATTTATACTGACTATTTATTTGTGGATTTATTAACAAGAATATAAATTCCGATCAATAATCTGAAAGTATTAAATGTATGAAATATAGATACTAAGTGGACGAATTAATAAGAAACATCAATCAAATATTTTTTTATGTTCTGGGAATTCTCAACTTCATAGATCAAAATGTATATAGTAATTTTTTTTATGTGTTTTCCGGCCATAGTAAGTAGTCCTAGTTATCAAGGTATTGATTTATGGGTAGAATTTAACTTTTATACGTGTTTTAACCTTTTAAAACGGATAAAAAACGAATGAAAATTATTATTAATTATTATTATTATTATTATTATTATTATTATTATTATTATTATTATTATTATTATTATTATTATTATTATTATTATTATTATTATTATTATTATTAATAGTAGTAGTAGTAGTAGTAGAAATTCATTCTATGCACAACTATTTTTGGACTAAACAAGTTTGTGTGTGTTTATGTATTTTGAATTATTTTGATAATTATTTCTCTTGGAAATCATTAATATTTATGTAAGGGTCCACACTGGTGAGCAGCGCTAGGTGTTTAGCTAACCTAAGCTAGTCAAATCTCACACATTTTACCTAACTTAACTCCTATAAGGAAGCCAGAGCTCTACATACCTTCATAGAGTGAATATGGGTGTTTGTCCACCAGCGCGGCACATATTTAAGAAGTGGTGGTAACGCTGATCTCTTGGGCCGGCTGTGGAAGGGTGCATAAAACGTATCTTAACCATATTATTATTATTATTATTATTATTATTATTATTATTATTATTATTATTATTATTATTATTATTCATGCTACGGACGCTGGTTTAAATCTTGACATTCAAAGTTCATAATCTGTACTTACTCTTTGTGTCATTATTAATCCCCATTATGGGGGTGGACACAGACATGGTATGGTTTGGGGAATTAAGACTTTATGCCTTAAGGGGGTTTACACGGTCAAACGGTTCGTCGAACGCGGTTTGACAGATAAGTGTTTGAAGTGATGTTCGAACGTGTGAACGGAGTATTTGTTTGTCGAACACGTTCGACAAACGTGTTCGACAACCAAATACCCCGTTCACACGTTCGAACATCACTTTAAACATTTGTCTGTCGAACCGCTTTCGACGAACCGTTTGACCATGTAAATCCCCCTTTATTTTCCTGTCAATCCCGAGTCGAGTATTCTAACCACTAGAGTCCTAGACTAACCTGGTCCCCAAGAAGAAGAAGAAGACGAAAAGTTTTCTTCGAAACAGCTCTAACCTTCTTAAGAATATAGTTATAATGTTATTGATTTATAAACATAAAATAAACAGGTATATAAAAATACACATATAAAAGAATAAACAAGTAAACAGATAAATATAATAACTGAATTAATAAACGGACATATACTTAGATAAATGAGTAATAAAAATATTTTATCACGTGGCCAAGCACGTGTCTAAACGAGAAAGTAGTTATCTCTCTCTCTCTCTCTCTCTCTCTCTCTCTCTCTCTCTCTCTCTCTCGTTGTAAGTGAAAGTATATGAAACAGTACACAAAATTTGCTAGCTAACGATGGTTGGCAGCACTGTTGTTGAGATCTCAAGAATAATAAAAAAAAATAAAAAAAAAATATAATAATAATAATAATAATAATAATAATAATAATAATAATAATAATAATGATAATAATGAAGTAGAACATTAGCAATTATTTCTTACTAATTTAAAACCTTAAAAACAGATACTCGTCCATGCCACCTCAGCATACGTAAAGATGTCCTGATGCTCTGCATCTATCATATTTTGGCCTGTAGCGGATTAAGTGTGTCTTTCCAGTATGTTATTATTATTATATAAAATCTCTTTAATACAAAAGTGATTTATAATGCTCTCTCTCTCTCTCTCTCTCTCTCTCTCTCTCTCTCTCTCTCTCTCTCTCTCTCTCTCTCTCTCTCTCTCTCTCTCTGAGTATCCTCCTAAAGTTATTGACTTTTCACTACTACTACTAGTATTGCTGCTGCTAGTACTACTACTACTACTACTAGTGACGGATTCACTTCATCATCATTAATTTTTTTGAGGTCTCGATGATCAATTTTCCCTCGGTTACGGTTCCTTTCCTATACCTACATGAACACCGAAAATTCTAGGGGCATTCATCGCCCCTCTCCTAGTATCCCATCACATCTGACAAGTCACAACACTCCATAACGCTGTGTCTTATTGCTTACATTCTCATTATTATTAGGTAATCATTATTTTGACTATTCTTCCGGCCTGTCTCTTTATTGTTCATCATTCTGTTATTTCTGCCTTGTCCTTAATCTGTTACTTTTCCTTAAATGTTCTCTTGGTGCCGGGAACCGATGAGGGAAAATATATTTATTCGTCCCGGTGTCAAACTCACACAAAAAATCGTATAGGTTTTCTTCATGGTTTTATGTGAAATAAATTGAACAACCTCTCGAGCAGTCAGTTTCCATCATTTTTCCTACTACTACTTTTACTACTATTATTATTGCTACTACTATTACTACTACTACCAGTAATTTTTTTCATTTATTTTATTTTTATACCACTATTTTATCGCAATTACTATAATTACTAATTCTACTAAATTTTGGATTTCCTATTTCAAAATTCAATCACCACTACTACAATTACTACTACTACTACTACTACAACTAGTTTTGCTTCTTTTATTTTATTTCTACTACTATTTTATCATAATTACCACAACTTCTACCACAACTATTACTGCTACTACATTTTGGGTTTTCTATATAATTATATGACACCTACTACTACTACTACTACTACTACTACTACTACTACTGATAATAATAAAAAATAAAAATAAAAAAAAAATAATAATAATAATAATAATAATAATAATAATAATAATAATAATAATAATAATAATAATAATAATAATAATAATAAAAATAATTATAATAATAATAATGATGATAATAATATTGATAATAATAATTATTATAATAATAATACTTTTGTTTCATTTATTTTATTTATACTACTGTTTCATCGCAATTACTACAACTGCTACTACTACAACAACATATTTACCTTTGTATTTCGTAAGTTTACCACCGTCACTACTACTACTACTACATTTTAGGTTTTCTATTTCATAATTTTACCACCGCCTCCACCACCACCACCACCACTACTACTACTACTACTACTACTACTACTACTACGTTTCCTACCTTCTTTCTGCCCTAGTTATACTATAGCAGTAAAAACTGTCTAGCATGATTATGTAACTTGCTTACTATATCATTTCCTTTCATACCCGCATCATTATTAATTAACCAAGTCTCACCCAGGATGCCCCGAGTTTGTCAGGGGTGTCATGAGGGAGCGGGTTAAGAATACTTCTTCCGTGTTCCCCTGCGTGTCGCAAAAGTTGACTAAATGGGCCGGAGTGGGGGACTGGGAATCCCCCTTTGTATTTTACTTCCTATGAATAGCCAAGAGGTGTAGGGGTATTCTGGCAGGAGAGATCCAGCCAGAACCCTAGTAACTGGGTCTCGGAATGTGCGTGATTGTGAAGTAAATGAAAGTAAGAGGGAGGCGAGAGGGAGTATGTTTGTGGAGAGAAAGGCAGATGTACTTGCACTGAGCGAAATTAAGATAAAAGGGAATGGTGAGGTGACATTTGGGAGAGTGGTAGTTAGGGTGTCTGGAGTTGAGAAGGGGAGAGGGAGTGGCTCTGTTAGTAAGTGAAGAGATTAGTAAATGTGTGGTAGAATGGAAAGAAGTATTTTCTAGAAAATAATAGTGGCTAAAATGAGACTGGGATGCGAGGTTTGGGCGTTTGTGAGTGCATATGGCCCTGGCAATGAGAGAAGTGAAGAAGAAAGAGAAGAATTTTGGATGAAATTGAATGAGTGTTTGGAAGACTTGGGAGTTAATGTGAATGTGATGTTGATGGGAGATTTGATTGCTAGAGTAGAGAATGAGCCAGTGGATGGTGTAATTGGGAAGTATGGAGTACCTGGTAGGAATGAGAGTGGAGAGAAAATGATAGAAATGTGTCTTTAGAGAGAGAGCTGTTGATTTCTAATACTGTATTTAAAGAGAAGGATGTGCACAAGTATACATGGGTCAGAGTGGATAATGGAAGAGTAATTGGCAGAGGATTAATGGATTATGTTGTGATGAACAGGAGGATGATTGGAAGAATATTGTATGTGAATGTACTTAGAGGAGCTAGTTGTGGAATATCTGATCATTATTTAGTGGAAAGTAGAGTGAGAGTAGAAGAAAAGTGGAAAAAGAGGAGAAGCGAGAGAAAAAGAGAGGTGCTAAAAGTGAATGAACTGTATAAGAAAGAGAGAGACTGTGAGTATAAGACTAGTGTGAGAAATTTGTGGAATGTAGTGAAAGAGAAAGTGGAGGAGAAAGTGTAAGAAGAATGGGGCTGTATCAAGGAGGAAGTTATGAAGTGTACTAAGGCAGTGTGCAGAAGGAGACTAACTGGTGGAAGTAAAAGGAAAGATAGTGAATGGTGGAAAGAGCAGGTGAGTGCAGTAGTGGCTGAAAATGAAGCAGGCTTATGAGGTATAGTTGCAGAGTGGTATGAAATGTATTGTGCAAAGAGGAGGTTAGCGAAGCATTTGTGGAGGAAGGCAAAGAGAGAAGCGGATATAAGGTGGGGCAGATGCTTGTCTGAGACTTTTGAAAGGAATAAAAAGATGTTTTGGAAGGAATGGAAAAGAGTGAGGAAAGGTGAATGTGGTAGGGAGGAGAAAGTGAAAGGAGCAGTGGGAAATTGCTAGTGGATGAAATAAAGGTGAGATAGAGATGGGCTGAATATTTCAAGAACCTACTAAATGAGGCAGATGATAGAGAGGCAGAGATTGTGGCTGTGGAAAACGAATGGAGAATGCCAATGTTAGGAGATGAGAATGATAGAAATATCACAAAAGAGGAGGTATGTTTGCCATTGAGAGCAACTTAAACAGGTAAAGTACCAGGGATAGATGGGTGTCATGCTGAATGCTTGTCAAAAGGTGGGGATGCATTAGTAGAATGGATGGTTAAATTGTAGAATGCATGTTTCAGGAAAGGGAGGGTCCCAATTGATTGGAGGAGTGCATGTGTAGTTCCACTTTACAAAGAGAAGGGAGATAAGTATGAGTGTAGTACTTTTAGGGGAATTAGTTTGTTGAGTGTAGTTGGTAAGGTTCAGCAACCATTTTATCTCAGAAGTGGAGAGGTACAGTGTTTCCAAGCGTGTGCCCTTTAAGGTGTTGCTAATCCTGGACAATGCCCCTGGTCACCCTGCCCATTTGAATGACTTTCATCCTAATGTACAGATAATCTATCTTCCACCTAATACCATTTCCCTGTTACAGCCAATGGATCAGGGGGCTATTGCCTCTTTCAAAGCACACTACCTACGAGAAACAATCACTATGACTCTCAGGGCAACTGAAAAGGAAATAAACTTAACTCTCAAGAACTTCTAGAAATTGTACAATATTCTTCATGCTGTGAAGAATATTGGTGATGCTTGGGAGGAAGTGATGAACCAACTTGAATTGGACACAGATAAAAGGCTGCCCCTATTTTGTGAATGACTTCCGAGGTTTTGAGGAGACAGTTGAGGCTGTAAATGAAAACGTATTTGTCATAATTAAGGAGTCCAATATAGAGGTGGGGACTGATAATGTAAAAGAGCTTCTGGAATCTCATGGCGAGGAATTATCTACTGAGGTCCTCACTGAACTGGAGAAGCAGATGCTTGAAGAGGAAGAAGAACTACTAACCCCAGAGCCCAAGAGATTCACAACCATGAAATTGGAAGAAACATTTGCCCTGGCAGAGAAAATGTTGGCAAAGCTTGAGGCTAACGACCACAACGATGCCATGTACACTAAGGTCAAGAAAGGGATCAGTGATGCCCTGGGGTGTTACAAAGAGATTATGAAGGAGGAAAAAAAAGAGGGCTTCCTTCCAAACTTGCCTCGATCAATTCTTCGTGAAGATAGAGCCCCACCAACAGATCCTGTACCCTCTACCTTAGATGCTTCTACCTCTATAGACTCACCTGCCCCAGTATCTTCATCATCTGCTGTATGATTTTTTTGCCTCTTCAGACTCACCTGTCCCAGTCTTCACAGCACCTGCCTCTCCAGCTTCCACCTCTCAATAAGCCTGTCTCTCCCTCACTTGCAACGCCTCTTTCAGTGTGCAAGCTGACCACACAAGTAAAGGTAAGCAATAACGTACTGTACTGTAGCGCAATTTACTATTGATGTAATTTCTGGTACACAAGTAAAGGTAATCAATACTGTTTAGTTTAGTTTTACTAGTTTTTATCATAGATTAAGAGCTTAGATTTATATTCCTGTGTTTTAAAGTTTTTATTATTAACATTGGTTGGGGGAGCTATGTTTGAATTTATGTCTTTTCCGACTTATGTCGAAATCTGACTTGAGGCAGTTGTCAGGGATTGAACCCTGACATCAAATCGGGACCCCCAATAGCAAAATACTTAATATCACATAGCGGATCAAACTAAATACCCTCAGAATGAAAATTCATAATACTTGATATTCAGCCACAAGACTAAATGAGTTTATATAGTTATAATAATAGACATTCATATAACCTATCAATATTTATCACTGATCCATACCAAATCTCTCACTATAATCTGTATACTCGTTTTCGTTCCAATGGTGGGGTCTGTGCATACTGCAACACTAACAATCCTACTGTGAGATTCATGGACCTTGAATCTCCTGACTTTGATGTTCTCTGGCTAAAAGTAAATCTCTCCACTGTCACTATCTTCCTTTGCTTTTGCTCTGTTCTCCAAACTCCACCGAAATTGTGTCTTTCTATGAATATCTATCCTCGTGCCATGAGTCCTTGCTATCTTCTCACCCACATGCTGAAGTTCTCTACATTGGAGACTTCAATGTACACCACAGTGAGTGGCTTCATTCTTCTCACACTGATGTGGGAGGAAGCGAGGCCCTTGCTTTCTCTATTACTCACGATCTGGAGCAAATTATCAAACATCCTACTCGCGTTCCTGATCGTCACGAACATGCTGCAAACACTCTTGACCTATTTTTTACTTCGAACCCTTCAAACTACTCTTATTCTGTGCTTTCCCCTCTTGGTAAATCTGACCACTCTATGACCTCAGTCTCTTCCATTTTCACTCCCCCACCACCAATCCCCCCTACTCAGCGCCGCCTTTGGCACTTCGAGCGTACCCAACATGAAAATTTGCGTAACTTTCTCTTTGACTTCCCATGGGATGACGACTGCTTTCGGTCCCGCAACCCTGATCAGGTAGCTCTAAAAGTTGCCGAGATCATGACCGCAGGAATGGAGGCATACATCCCCTCTTCTACAAAAACTCTCTCTCCCCATAAACCTTGGTTTGACCGTGCCTGCTCCATGGCTATCCAGACTAGGAATCAGGCTCACCGATCTTACCTCGCCTCTCCTTCCGATTTAACTCGCTCTGCTTTTATTATAGCTAGGAATCGCTGCACTGCTCAGATTTGAAGATTTAAGGCTTCCTTTATAAGAAGGAAGGTTGATGACCTTAACTCCTCTCCTACTGACAAATGCTTTTGGTCCTTAGGCAAAAACCTCTCCAAAAACTTCTGTAACTCAAGCTTTCCCCCTCTCATTTGTTCTGATGGTTCTATAGCTTGCTCTCCCACTGACAAAACCACTCTCTTTGGCTCTCATTTTTCTGCAACTCTTCTATCAACGATTCCAGCGCACCTGTTCCTCAGTCTTTTCCCCTCTCTAACCCTATGCCCTCCCTTATCTTTTCTTCACGCAAAGTTAAAAAGGTTCTTCGCTCGCTAAAGATGAACAAGGCGTCTGGTCCTGGTGGTATCCCTGCAAGGTTCCTTAAGGAATTTGCAGATGAAGTGGCTCCCGTGCTTTGCCGTCTCTTTCGCCTCATTCTGTCAACCAGTATCTATCCTTCATCTTGGAAGCATGCTCTAGTTCAACCTGTTCCTAAGAAGGGTGACCACTCTATTTCTTCTAACTACTGACCTATTGCCCTAACCTCCTCTATTGCTAAAGTTTTCGAAACTTTGCTCAATGCTCACTTCTTGAAATGCCTTGAATCTAACTCACTTATCTCTGATCACCAGTACAGCTTCTGCAAGGCAAGATCCACTGGTGCACTCCTGTCCTATCTTACTCTTGTATGGTCATCTTCTCTGAGGAACGATGGGGAATCCTTTGTCGTCCCCCTTGATATCTCTAAGGCTTTTGACAGAGTCTAGCACAAGGCTCTGTTGGCCAAACTCCCTGCCTATGGTTTTACCCCTTCTTTTTGTTCTCTGATTTCCAGTTTTCTTACTGACCGTTCTATATCTGTAGAGGTTGATAGCATGACATCTTGCCCTTTCTTTGTTACCAGTGGTGTTCCACAGGGCTCTGTTCTTTCACCTACTCTATTCTTTCTCTTCATCAATGATCTTCTACAATCCCCATCTTTCTCTCTTCTTCATACCTTTGCTGATTATTCTACCCTTCACTTTTCCTCTGCCTTTTCTTCACAACCTTCATCTGTTACTCATTATCAATCTCGTATCACTCTTTCTTCTACTCTTAACTCTGATTTGCAGAGAGTATCTTAATGGGGCACTCAGAATTTAGTAAAATTCAATGCCTCCAAGACACAGTTTCTGGCTATCTCTTTATCTGCTTCTCCTCCTCATAACCCTATTGTCTTTGAAACTAATGAAATTTACCCTCTTAACTCTATCAACATATTTGGAATCCATATAGCCTCTAACTTGTCTTGGAGGAATCACATAATCCAAATTTCTAGATCTTCACCCCAAAAATTGGAGATTTTGTTTCGTTTTCGTCATTATTTTTCCTCATCGCAGTTGATTAAAATTTGCAAGGGTCTTATCCACACCTGCTTAGAATACTGCTCACACATCTGGGGTGCTTCTTCCTTTACTTATCTTCTTGATAGGGTTGAATCTAAGGCAGTCAGACTCATTAATGATCCTTCTCTTACTTCTAACCTAGATTCTCTCTCTCTTCGCCGTAAGGTATCTTCCCTTTCTTTTTTCTATCGCTACTACTTCCATCGCTGCTCTGATGAGTTGGCGAGTGGCATCCCTCCTCCACTGCTGAGGCCGCGTAACACTCGCCAAATGGCTTCATCTCACAGGTACTGTGTGGAGATTTGTAGCTCGCGGATTGGTCGGTGCAGCGACTTCTTCTTCCAATCTACCTCCAGACTCTGGAACTCTCTTCCTCCTTCTGTCTTTCCTAATTTCTATGACCTTTCATCCTTCAAAACGCATATCTATCATCATCTCAGAGCCTAGTCCTCCATATCTCTGGGTCCTTTATACTTTGACTGTTTTTTTTCTGTCTGTCGTTTTCCTTTGTGACTTTGCCTCACCACTGCCTTGTCCTTAACCTTTTTCTTTTCCTTCGTCTTGGTATTTTCTCGTGCCCGAGCCTTTCTTGATGAGGACAGTTTTTTCCTGTCCCGGTGTCACACTCTTGAAAAAAAAATATGTTTAGATAATAGTATACTTAACATACATACATATCTACAAAGTATATATATAATTATAATATATATTTTAGCATACATAGACATATGAAATCACCAAAGTATCCCATAATATGAAGTACAGTAAACGAGGAAATATCAATAAATCACTTTCATTATTAATTTTAATGGATAAAAATTATTACGAGGGTCTGTCTCATTTGTGCCTCTTTTTATTTAATTTTCGTTCTTTTCCTCCCAAAGCTTCCCATTCTATTTCCCTTCTCTCCGGTGATCACACAATCACTGTGTTTCCTCCCCCTTTTCTATCCCATCCTAATGACAGTAGTGGACTTAATGAATCCTCAATGGTTATGAATAGGAAGATTCAGTACAAGTGTAACTACCTAATTGTAATTACCTAACTGTGTTTAAGGGAAAGATCCCTATGCTCGTAACTGGACGTCTCTTGTTCGGTTCCATTTTTGTACTCACTGATGCCTTCTTAGCAATGTGAGGGTAGCCTTCAGACACATAAACAAGAAAATGTTCAGAAACATTTGTCCTTAAAACTGGGTATTGGGTTAGCATTAACTACCATCTTGCTTAGGGATATCCAATCAACAACTACACTTTTACTAAAAAAGAAAGTACATTATTACATCCTGCAAGGAAGTTTTCTTACGAAGCTTCTATCTATGACCTCTAGTTCTAGAGCCAACCATATGAAAATACTGATCCCTATCCACTCTATCATAACCATGATGGAATTTAAAAATACTCACCATATCCCCCTCATTCTTCTAGCTCCGAGTAATAGTAAGTCTGCTTCCCTCATCCTCTCCTCATAACTAAGATTGCGTACTTCTGGCACCATTTTCGTGGCATGTCTTTGAACTTTTTCCAGCTTAATTACGTGTTTTTTCCAGAGTCAGTTACAAAAGGGGGCTGCATATTCAAGCTTTGGCCTCACACTAGTTACATAAATATTTCGGAATATTTTCTTGTTTATGTGTCTGAAGGCTACCCTCACATTGCTAAGAAGGCATATGCTGTCCTTACTGTGCCATTTATAAGCATTTCCGGAGACAAATCTGTCAGTATGTTTACTCTTACATCTCTATCATTCTCCATCTCTTGAAGTTTTGCTTCTGCTATTGACTATCCAAGCTTGGGCCTTCTTGCCCTTGTACCCATTCTCATTACTTTACATTTTGAAGTATTGAATTCATAAAACACTTTTCTGATCACCCATGCAGATTATTTAGGTCCTCCTGAAGTTCTCTACCATTAGTCTTGTCTCTTACTTTCTTCACAAACTTTTCATCATCTGAAAACCTATTCATGAAGGAAATTACAGACTCTGGTAGGTTATTTACATATGCAAATAACAAAAGTGCCTCTAAAACTGAACCTGTGGAAATCCACTGTGGAGGATATCCTGAGTGTTATTACTCTTCGATTTTATAACCCCCTAAATTTGGATATCCTGACACGGCTTCAGTAGAGGCCTACCACGATCTCAAATTTAAATCCTCTACCAATAGAATCTAATTAATATTACATGCATAGACATACATGCAAATATTTTATAAGGGGGTTTATGAACTGCTGATATGTGAATATTTAAATAAACTCTCCTCACCTTAAATTAAAAGTTCCTCATACAGAATAATAAATTTTCTAACATACATTCTACCTACGAGTGTTCAGTTAAATGAGCTAATTCTGTCCCTCACACGTAGTTATAAATATTGTTAGAAATAAGGTAAATCTGTACTCATCTATCCGGATAACCCTGATGTCGTTAGCAATCACGGGACTCCGAATCAAACTCGAATATCTTCTGATCCACGTATCTCTACTACGTTTTCTACTTGAGTGTCTCGTAACGCCCCAAGAGAATAACTAATTACTCATTATTAAATGTATATGCACCGTTATTGATCACGGTAGCAAATGTATTTCATAAATAATAATTACGACTGCTTTCACGCATTATAATTACGTCACAAACATGAGTGTCTCGTAGAATCTCACGAGGACAACTGAGAATAAACTCACAAATAAAAGAAAGCACAAACTCTATCGTTCACATTTTCCATAATCATTAGAACAAAATTTCACAATGACATTAAATATATCGTTCATTCAGCACAAGAAAAATCATGTTCTGAACACGTGGTGGACAATTATAATTGCGAAAAACTCTCTGTTTACACAAAGTTATCAACGTTATCATGACGCGTTAAAGGATTAATTGTCAGAAAGCCTACCAAAGCAGATTTTGCTCTCGACTTCGGAGCTATACACACACTATTCATAAGAATACTTATACATACTATAAATGAATACGTATGCATATGCGTAAATTTAATATAATTGAATAAATATACATACAATGTCTGTAAATCTACATACATGCACTTAAGCTACAATAAACAAACTATCATGCAAAACAATACTTACAATTTCTACGTAGAAATAAACTGTCTTGAAATATATTCAAGACATCCTGGGCCCCTCCAAAAAGAAAAAGGGGGTCTTCCTATCAGTGCTACTATTTAGCAT
Source organism: Halocaridina rubra (assembly GCA_037179515.1). NCBI lineage: Eukaryota > Metazoa > Arthropoda > Malacostraca > Decapoda > Atyidae > Halocaridina > Halocaridina rubra. The sequence goes on from JAXCGZ010011507.1 coordinate 27,519, forward strand.
CAGTGATTAAACATACCCACGATTCTTCAGCGCTTTGGGCAGTTTGACGTTCTGATCTTTCATAATTTGAAGATTCCTCTTTGTATACTTCTAACAATAGGTATTCCCATGAGAGCTTTTCAGACCAGGCTCTCTGACTAAGAATATTTCCTCTTCTTAGCAAGGGTGAAATTAGACCTAAGGGATCAATAACTATATTCATCAGTGACAGAAGTTTCTGTTTGGTCAACACTTCATCTCTAGCCTTCAGATCTTTCAAAAACAACTTGTCGGTATTAACATTCCAGATTAAGCTAAAGGTTGTTTCTTTAGGAGATCTAGATTTTTCAGAAAGGCACTGATCCAGTACCCTTTGAAATCTTGCATTGTTGAAATTCCATGCCTGCAGTGATATTTCGGCCTTTGCCCACTCTACATCTGCAGAATTGTATACATCAAACTGTTTCTCTTCACTGGTACAAGCATCCAACATATTACCTACATGAAAATTTTACAAAATCTCCTCCAAATGTTTTACTAGAGACTTCATTTGTCCAAAGGCGCTATGAAAATTGTGCGGGAGAGGAGTGTGGATAGGCTTCCAAGGAGCAGAATCTGTAAAACTTCCAAGTGTAGTTTTATCTTTGTAATGCACTTCTTGCTTATTTACTCCAATACTCTCTGGCTCCCACAATTTATTAACAGGTTCTATGGCCTCTTCACTTAACAACTTATTAACAGGCTTTATGGCCTCATCAATCAACTCTTGTGTAGTAGTAGGCAATAACTGTGTTCCTACTCGCATAACAAGTTGGTTTTGCACATTACTGGATCAATGTTGAGTATCACGAGGAATATGGCCATACAACATGACACCACCCGGTGTTTCCATCAAACTATAGACATCCCACTTGTTAATACCACTAACAAACTGACTAAAATGTAAGGCACCAATAACAATGCCAATGTTCTCAAGTACATCACTATCAATATCTTCATCGGCCAACTTGTGACCATTAGACTTTAATGCATTTGCAGCCTTTGCTAGTCCTGGAATGTGGATGCTAATTACCATATCATCAACTACGAGTAATTTAACTCTGGCTCTTCTTTTCCCCAATTTAATAACTACATTTACAACAGGAAAAATTCCTTTCATTGTCTCAGAAGAAATGCATCAATACCAAGAGACATTTCATCTACTGGGCTTAATTTAAGCCTTTCAGCTAATTCCCTAGTTATAAAGGAACACCGGGAACCTGTATCAAAGAATAACCCAGTGTTTACCCAAAAATTTCCCTTTGAGCTGCTTACTTTTCCACTTGTAGTAGGCAAAGCACATGCAGGTAAACTCAGCTTCACTATTTGCCTTTGTAATGCATTCATAGTCATCACACCAACATGTTTCTTGTCCTTTTCTGAGTCAGAATGTTCTTGCTCATTGCTTGACTCATCTATTAATTTTGAACCATTTTCTGACTGTTCATTCAGATATGTAGGTTCTTCAAACCATCTCCGAAAATTTGATTCTTGTCTGTAACACAAGGCTGAATGATGACCATTTTTCTTACACTTATTACAGTTTAACTGGGTGTAGCAATTATTTGCATAATGTCCTGACATAGTACATATCAGACATTTGTTATTGTCTCTCAATTTGTCTCTGCGTTCATTTATGCTTACTACTTTTTTACACTGTTCAGACTTATGACCTTGCCAACCACAGAATACACATTCTGATTTACTATATACTACGTTTGCAGTAGCACCATAACTACCTACACTCTTTTTAAATGACTGGGTCTCATCTCTCTGGGAGGTTTGGGTCTCTCCCTTTGTGTTACCTTTAGTGTTGTTGCCTTCTATATGATATACATATTTCCCCAGTTCCTTCAAGAGGGTTTCAAATGTAGGATATTTTGTGTCTATTTTCATGCTAACCCAGTTCTCTACATCTTCTGGTAATTTCATTATCACAAGTTCTGAAAACACCCAATCAGTGTTCTCCATGTCTCTATAATTTTTCAGACTTCGAGTAATGGCTTCTACTTCCTGCTTGAACTTAAAAAGTGATGAATAATTAGAAGAGGGAGTTGGTATTTTTACCAAGTTCCTCATTAAATTTCGTACAATCCTGTCCTTGCTAGCATAAACAGCTTGTAGCTGTTGAATGCATTCATCATAACTCTCACTAGCAACAGGATATCCCTTTATGGTGTCTTTGGCATCTCCTTTAAGGGCATTTCTCAAGATGGTAAACTTTGTCATAGTTGGCATAGAAGTACTATGTACTAAATTATCAAACGTACCCCAAAACTCGTGCCATTCATCATAGTTTCCAGAGAACTGTGGTATTTTTACTTCAGGAAATTAGGTGTGGGTTGTCCACTGGGGAGGCTTGAACTCTCGGAACTATGAGCTCCAGTACTCTTCTTAGTTCCTAACTTACGAATCCGTTCTAAGACAGCTAAGCTAATATCATTTACTGTCTCAGCTAGATTGTCATGTTCCGTATCCTCCTCTTCAGAATCCCTTTTAAGGGGCTTATACTCGACATATTCTTCATATTTCCTATCATATCTTCCGAATCTTTCTGTTGGCGTATGATGACATATTTCTAAATAATTAACAACAAGTGTCTCATCATCTTTGGCAAGTTCTATTTGACACTAAACATAATCACGTTGAACCAATTCCCGAAGGCGTTTTAATGCCTCAGGTTTAACCGACATATTGAGAAAGCAAATAGAACATAAAACAACAAACAAATAGTTGATGCAATTTTATCATCAAAGAATCCACGATCTTCTTTATGCATCCACACTGCAACGAACAATCACTCTGTAAAGAGTATCAAAGGACAATCTTCTAAAATATCAAGATAATAACATACAGTTATCTAATTCCGTCAATTATGACGCCAATCCTCAAAGTGTAAAACACACTATTCATTAACTAAACGACACTGTTAAGTCAGTAACAATAAATGGAACGTGTAACGTAAACCACACTGTTCCTCCAATAAACGACACTGTGCACCTAGCAGTAGGTGGGGTCACTACCTTCTGTTTATTTACGTAAACAAAGGAATCAATACGACATTCTAGACATCGTTAAATGGGAAATATGTAAACACACAAATCCCTAAAAACCACTGTTCACCCAGCCGAAATTGGGTACTAATTTCCAATTTACTTAATGGACGCTCAACTACGAAAGTATATTTCATTTCCACAGAGAGAGAAACACTTTATCCACGTGGGAAAAAGTTACCCTTATTTATTTCAACAACCACTTAAATTTCAAAGTTATATTCGCAATATTCATGCAAATACATGCAATGCTCCTCCTTTTTTTTCACTGAAAAGTGGACGATTTTAACCGCAGAGTTTTACACTAACTTCTTACAAGGCTAATTACTCATTATTAAATGCATATGCACCGTCAATGATCACGGTAGCAAATGTATTTCATAAATATTAATTACGACTGCTTTCACGCATCATGATTGCAGTGATAGAAGCTCAAGGGCCGGTATTAGAGAACATCAACCTTACAGCCACAGAGGTATGCAAAGCACTGATGGATTTAGATGTTCATAAAGCTACAGGTCCTGATGACATATCCCCTCATGTGCTTAAAAAATGCGCAAACACAAAATCAGTGGCACTAAGTATCATATTTAAGGAGTCACTGGAGTCGGGGGAGATGCCAAGATGCTGGAAACAAGCAAATGTGATACCTATCTTCAAAAAGGGAAGGAGGGATACGGCTCTGAACTATAGACCAGTTTCCTTGACCAGCATAGTTTGCAAAGTTATGGAGAAACTACTAAGGAAACATATCTGTCTTCACTTGGAATCCTTCAACTTTTTGTCAGTGAGGTAACATGGCTTCAGAGAAGGTAGATCAACAGTAACAAACTTATTAGAATTTTATGATGAGGAAAGCCAAATCTTACAGGAAAGAGAGGGCTGGGCAGATTGCATATTCCTAGACTTCCAGAAAGCGTTTGACACTGTTCCACATGGGAGACTTATTAGGAAGCTGCAATCAATGGCTAGAATAGGTGGAAATGTTTTGGAATGGATAAAAATTTACTTAGAAGGAAGGGAACAGAGGGTTAGAGTAAGGCACTCAGTGTCTGAATGGAGAAGAGTTAGTAGTGGAGTTCCACAGGGTTCAGTGTTAGGGCCACTTTTGTTCCTTGTATATGTAAATGACCTACCAGAGTCTGTAAATTCATTCATGAATATGTTTGCAGATGATGCAAAGATTGTGAAGAAAGTAAAAAACGAGAACAATGGTAGAGAACTTCAGGAGGATCTAAATAATCTGCATGAGTGGTCAGAAAAGTGGCTAATGAAATTCAATACTTCAAAATGTAAGGTAATGAGAATGGGTACAAGTGCAAGAAGGCCCAAGCTTGACTACTCGGTGGCTGGAGTACAACTTCAAGAGACAGAAAATGAGAGAGATCTAGGAGTAAACATACTGGCAGATTTGTCTCCAGAAATACATATAAATGGCATAGTAAGGGCAGCATATGCATTCTTATCAAATGTAAGGGTAGCCTTCAGGCACATGGACAAGGAAATGTTCAGAAATATTTATGTAACCTATGTGAGGCCAAAACTCGAATATGCAGCCCCCTTTTGGAATCCGCACTTGAAAAAGCACATAGCTAAGCTTGAAAAAGTTCAAAGACTTGCCACGAAACTGGTGCCAGAAATACGCAATCTCAGTTATGATGAGAGGCTGAGGGAATTAGACTTACCATCACTGGAAGCTAGAAGAGTGAGGGTGGATATGGTGACAGTCTTTAAATTCCTTCATGGTTATGATAGCGTGGGTAGTTATCCATATTTTGATATGGCTGGTTATAGAACAAGAGGTCATAGCTTGAAGCTTCGTAATAAAACATCTTTGCAGGATGTAAGGAAGTGCTTTTTCAGTGTAAGAGTAGTTGATAATTAGAACTGGCTAAGCGAGGAGGTAGTTAATGCTATCTCAATCCATAGTTTTAAGGTCAGGTATGATAAGTATCACTAAGTAGAAAATGGAACCGATCAGGAGACGGGAAGATACGAGCTTTGGGCTCTTTCCCGTAAGCATAATTAGCTTATCACACACACACACACACACACTGCATATTCAGTGACACACGAAACTGCTCCTCTTAAATTACTACTTGTGTTTTGAGTGACTAAGTGCTTAGTGGAAAACTTTACCATAATTTCCATAAATCTGAAATCCTGCAGAGTATTGTGAGTACAAAACTTATATTTGTTGTATGACGAGACTGTTCATATTAAAGGAAAAAAATTGAGAACATTTTCGTGAGGAGAGAGAGAAGCTGCCGTCCAGTTCTGCCTTGAAGGAAATCTAGAAGAGTTGCCAGAGGTGGAGCCATCACATCACATTACCTAATTTTTTGTGTAAACTGGGGAAAGCTCTTAAGCCGTTTACCTGATCCTGTGGTTCTATATATTGTTAAAATCAGTATCCTTCCCATTTATATTAACTAGTTAGTTAGTTTGATACACGAAATAATTGAATAATTAAAAAAAAAATACCAAATATCCACCTGTCAACAGTACTGAGTTAAGTTGCCAAGTAGTACAGCTGTCTTATTTTCTTCATTTTTTTGCTTTTCTTTTAGCTTTCTCTTTTACTATTTTTTTTTTATTTTGTATATATATTGAGTTAAATGTAAAGTCTAATCCTGTGATAACATATCTTGGTTAGCAAGTGAGTTTATCAGTTAGGAAGAATATATAGCAGAAACAGGTGGGTGCCACCTCAAACACAAATTCGAATTTTCCTTCAGGTTTGACTTTTGTTTTTCTTTTTCTTTTTATACTTAAATTACCATGGTCAAGTTTTTAAGTTAAGATGTGTGTTACCAGAAAAGAGATAAACTGAGTCACTAAATAGCACTTATATGGAGAGATAAAAATTCTGTGTGAAGCTCAATAAAAAGTTTTTTTTTTTTTTTTCGTCTTCTTTCTATATTCTGTGAGAGGGAGAACATAAAAATGAGGCCATCTCTGTCCCAAACCTCTCCCACCCATGGGTCGGGAGGAGGGGTAGCCATCAGGGGACTTAAAGAGAGAATCAAGAAGTTAGAGGAAATGGTTATAAGCCTTGATGATAAAATTCGGAATATGGATGGAGAAATGAAAGAGAATGAAACACTCAGAGAACAAATAAGATCTTTGGAGGAAGCAAATAAAGCACAAGGGCAGGAGAGAAAGGAACTAGAAAAAAGAATAAAGAAGCTGGAAGGGGAAAAGAGTCAACTAGAATCTAGAATTTCTAAACAAGAAGATAAAAACAAACAGCTGAATGACAACCTAAAGGAATTAGATGTTAGTTCACTGCTCTCTTCTGAGAGAGACGAGATTGCTGCTTGGAATGTCCAGATTAAGGAAAACATTGAACAGTTCAGAAAAGAGTTCCAGGAGCTGAATATGGAAAATGATGCCATGAAAACTTCCTTTGCTGATGCACTAAAGGGGAATGTGGCAGTAAAAGAGGCTGTAAAGGTGGTGGCACTGGAAAACATACAAACAGTTGACTATAAAGAGACAGTAATCGAAAAAATTAAAGACGTTGTGATGGAAAGGGCAAACCCACTCATCAGACAGGCACTTGATAAGGAGAAGACAGTGGTAATCTCAGGCATAAGTGAATCCCATGAGCCAACATGGCAGGGGAGACTTGAAGAAAATAAAGCTAGGGTTGTAGACCTGATAAGAAAGCTTGGAGTAGTATGTGGTCCTGAGGATATTGTAAACATACACCAACTAGGTAAATATTCGAGGGAAGGAAAGCCGAGACCAACAAAAGTAACCTTTGAGAGAGGGGAAACATGTAGGGAAATATTGTTGAGAAAAAAGTCTAAAAGACCTTCAAGAATGCAAAGAAGTGTTCATTAGACGATACAGAACACAGGAAGAGATGGGAAAGATCAAAAACTTGTTGCAAGAGGCAAGAAGGTTAAATGATGAAAGAAATGAAGAAGAGAAGAAAAATTTTCGTTACAGAGTACTTCCAGACAAAGAGGAGATAAAGAAGATAATGACAGAAGATCAGGGGATGGGACCTCATTAAGATTGTTATACACAAATGCTGATGGATTAGCTGGTAAGGCAGTAGAATTAAAAGATAGGATTCACAATAGTAAGGCAGATATAGTAGCAATTACAGAGACTAAGTTGAGTGAGGACATAAACAGTGTCACAGTTTTTCCTAAGGGCTTCAGAATACTAAGGGTTGAAAGATCTGAGAGGACTGGTGGAGGGATAGCACTGCTCATAAGTGAGAGGATTCAAGTTGAAGAAATAAACTTGGCTATAGAAAGTGAGTTCAAGGAATTTCTTGTTGCTCGCATAAATACTGGGTCAGAGAGCATTATAATAACTGTTGTATACAACCCACCAAGGAACCAAAATAGGCTTGAAGTTTATGAGGAAAGTCATATAGGTACTATTGAAGTCATAAACTCAGTTGTTAACATGGCACGGGAAAAAAATGTAGGATTTTGATTATGGGAGACTTTAATCATAAAGAGATAGATTGGATAAATCTTGACCCACACAGTGGTGAGGACTCATTCGGGGCAAGATTCCTAGATTGCGTACAAGGGAATTTCCTACACCAACATGTAATGGAACCAACAAGGGCCAGGGGTGGGGATGAGCCATCACTACTTGATCTAGTGTTCACAGATAATGTGTTGGATATTGAAAATATTGAGTATGAACCACCAATTGGAAAGAGTGACCACTGTGTGTTGTTGATGGAGTATATCATTGAAGATATTCTTCCTGAGAGTAGAGGCACTGAGGACATGAGGAGGAACTATCCGAAAGGAGACTATATCAAAATGAATGAGCTTTTTGCAGTTATTGACTGGAGAACCTTATTTTACAACAAATCTGTACAAGAAATGTATGACATCTTTTGTGAGAAATATGGGAAGATAGTAGATTGCTGCATACCTGTCACCAAAGTAGGTGTAATTCATGCCAGAGAGAAATGGTTCGATAATGGGTGTAAAAGAGCTAAGGAGTGGAGAGACAAATGCTGGAAAAGGTATAGGAGGAGAAAACACATAAATGCCTGGCAAACCTACAAAAGAGCAAGAAATGACTACCTAAGTAAAAGGAGAGAGGCAGAGAGAGATTATGAGAGGGACATCACCAGGAAGGCTAAAGAAAATCCCAAGCTTTTCCACAGCTTTATCAGAGGAAAACTGAAGGTAAAAGAACAGGTTTTAAGGCTAAAGAGAGCGGATGGAAGCATCACTGAGACGGATGAAGAGATCTGCAAAGAATTGAACAAGGAGTTTCAGTCAGTATTTACAGTAGAAAATACCCCACCCCCTCAGATTCCAGTGATAGAAGCTCAAGGACCGGTATTAGAGAACATCAACCTTACAGCCACAGAGGTATGCAAAGCGCTGATGGATTTAGATGTTCATAAAGCTACAGGTCCTGATGACATATCCCCTCATGTGCTTAAAAAATGCGCAAACACAATATCAGTGGCACTAAGTATCATATTTAAGGAGTCACTGGAGTCGGGGGAGATTCCAAGATGCTGGAAACAAGCAAATGTGATACCTATCTTCAAAAAGGGAAGGAGGGATACGGCTCTGAACTATAGACCAGTTTCCTTGACCAGCATAGTTTGCAAAGTTATGGAGAAACTACTAAGGAAACATATCTCTCTTCACTTGGAAACCTTCAACTTTTTGTCAGTGAGGCAACATGGCTTCAGAGAAGGTAGATCAACAGTAACAAACTTATTAGAATTTTATGATGAGGAAAGCCAAATCTTACAGGAAAGAGAGGGCTGGGCAGATTGCATATTCCTAGACTTCCAGAAAGCGTTTGACACTGTTCCACATGGGAGACTTATTAGGAAGCTGCACTCAATGGCTAGAATAGGTGGAAATGTTTTGGAATGGATAAAAACTTACTTAGAAGGAAGGGAACAGAGGGTTAGAGTAAGACACTCAGTGTCTGAATGGAGAAGAGTTAGTAGTGGAGTTCCACAGGGTTCAGTGTTAGGGCCACTTTTGTTCCTTGTATATGTAAATGACCTACCAGAGTCTGTAAATTCATTCATGAATATGTTTGCAGATGATGCAAAGATTGTGAAGAAAGTAAAAAACGAGAACAATGGTAGAGAACTTCAGGAGGATCTAAATAATCTGCATGAGTGGTCAGAAAAGTGGCTAATGAAATTCAATACTTCAAAATGTAAGGTAATGAGAATGGGTACAAGTGCAAGAAGGCCCAAGCTTGACTACTCGGTGGCTGGAGTACAACTTCAAGAGACAGAAAATGAGAGAGATCTAGGAGTAAACATACTGGCAGATTTGTCTCCAGTAATACATATAAATGGCATAGTAAGGGCAGCATATGCATTCTTATCAAATGTAAGGGTAGCCTTCAGGCACATGGACAAGGAAATGTTCAGAAATATTTATGTAACCTATGTGAGGCCAAAACTCGAATATGCAGCCCCCTTTTGGAATCCGCACTTGAAAAAGCACATAGCTAAGCTTGAAAAAGTTCAAAGACATGCCACGAAACTGGTGCCAGAAATACGCAATCTCAGTTATGATGAGAGGCTGAGGGAATTAGACTTACCATCACTCGAAGCTAGAAGAGTAAGGGGGGATATGGTGACAGTCTTTAAATTCCTTCATGGTTATGATAGAGTGGATAGGGATCGATATATTGATATGGCTGGCTCTAGAACTAGAGGTCATAGTTTGAAGCTTCGTAAGAAAACTTCTTTGCAGGATGTAAGGAAATACTTTTTCAGTGTAAGAGTAGTTGATAATTGGAATTGGCTAAGCGAGGAGGTAGTTAATGCTATCTCAATCCATAGTTTTAAGGACAGGTATGATAAGTATCACTAAGTCTAAAATGGAACCGATCAGGAGACGGGAAGATACGAGCTTTGGGCTCTTTCCCGTAAACACAATTAGGTAATCACAATTAGGTAATCACACTAGAGTGAGGGGGGATACGTTGACAGTCTTTAAATTCCTTCATGGTTATGATAGAGTGGATAGGGATCGATATTTTGATATGGCTGGCTCTAGAACTAGAGGTCATAGTTTGAAGCTTCGTAAGAAAACTTCTTTGCAGGATGTAAGGAAATACTTTTTCAGTGTAAGAGTAGTTGATAATTGGAATTGGCTAAGCGAGGAGGTAGTTAATGCTATCTCAATCCATAGTTTTAAGGACAGGTATGATAAGTATCACTAAGTATAAAATGGAAGCGATCAGGAGACGGGAAGATACGAGCTTTGGGCTCTTTCTCGTAAACACAATTAGGTAATCACACACACACACACACACACACACACACACACACACACACACACACACACACACACATATATATATATATATATATATATATATATATATATATATATATATATATATATATATATATATATATATATATATATATATATATATATATGTATATATATATGTATATATATATATATATATATATATATATATATATATATATATATATATATATATATATATATATATATATATATATATATCTATATTGACCTTGAAGGAAAATGAGATAATAATGAGTTGACAAGTGCGTATGTACTTTCGACTAAGAAAAAGTATATCAAAGCGAGAGCTTTGATAATGAGTTTTAAAAATCGAAAGTATTTGCAAGCTCATTTCTGTTTTATTTTCCTCCAAGGTTAATACAGTAATTCTGATTTCATATATTTCCCCCTGTGAGAGGGGGGCTAGAATACTTCCTCCGTGTTCGACTGAATGAGGCGGAGGGAGAGGACTGGGATTCACCTCCTCTATATTTTCTTTTGCCAAAGAGTCAGAGTATTTTGTCTTGACTTAGCCACTCCCCTTATAAGGGAACTGTGGCTCATATATATATATATATATATATATATATATATATATATATATATATATATATATATATATATATATATATATATATATATATATATATATATATAGTATACTTAATGAAACCTTGATATTGACAGCTATTTTCCATGATAATCTTTTGAGGACATCATGGGACTCGAAATCGCGTCGCAAGCTACAATACCATGCTGCCTTAACTTACTTTACCACTACAACAGACAAAGGTCTGTATTTCATGGTACAGCCAGTATATGCAAGCATCTCTCCCATCGACCTTTAATCAACTTGATAAAGTCGTACGTGGTATTAAGTGAATATATTCACAATGACACCTTATATATATATATATATATATATATATATATATATATATATATATATATATATATATATATATATATATATATGAATAATTTTTTTTTTACCCCGACTGGGACTCGAACCTAGGACTTATGATTACTAAGTCAAGGCGCTACCACTACACCACAGAAGGTTAAAAGGAATCCAACCTTATAGCTTATATCTGCTATACTTAGGAATGAACGCATTCTAACTGAATGCCACTATATTCATATTACAGATTCCCCAACCTCACTCGTGGCTTCATTTTAGCATTTAATTCAATTCCCAATCTCATTCGGGCCATGAAATACAAATAAGCACATTACATATGTGAAAACATGAATCTTTTTTTTTTTACCCCGACTGGGACTCGAACCTAGGACTTATGATTACTAAGTCAAGGCGCTACCACTACACCACAGAAGGTTAAAAGGAATCCAACCTTATAGCTTATATCTGCTATACTTAGGAATGAACGCATTCTAACTGAATGCCACTATGTTCATATTACAGATTCCCCAACCTCACTCGTGGCTTCATTTTAGCATTTAATTCAAGTCCCAATCTCATTCGGGCCATGAAATACAAATAAGCACATTACATATGTGAAAACATGAATCATTTTTTTTTTACCCCGACTGGGACTCGAACCTAGGACTTATGATTACTAAGTCAAGGCGCTACCACTACACCACAGAAGGTTAAAAGGAATCCAACCTTATAGCTTATATCTGCTATACTTAGGAATGAACGCATTCTAACTGAATGCCACTATGTTCATATTACAGATTCCCCAGCCTCACTCGTGGCTTCATTTTAGCATTTAATTCAAGTCCCAATCTCATTCGGGCCATGAAATACAAATAAGCACATTACATATGTGAAAACATGAATCATTTTTTTACCCCGACTGGGGCTCGAACCTAGGACTTATGATTACTAAGTCAAGGCGCTACCACTACACCACAGAAGGTTAAAAGTAATCCAACCTTATAGCTTATATCTGCTATACTTAGGAATGAACGCATTCTAACTGAATGTCACTATGTTCATATTACAGATTCCCCAACCTCACTCGTGGCTTCATTTTAGCATTTAATTCAATTCCCAATCTCATTCGGGCCATGAAATACAAATAAGCACATTACATATGTGAAAACATGAATCATTATTTTACCCCGACTGGGACTCGAACCTAGGACTTATGATTACTAAGTCAAGGCGCTACCACTACACCACAGAAGGTTAAAAGTAATCCAACCTTATAGCTTATATCTGCTATACTTAGGAATGAACGCATTCTAACTGAATGCCACTATGTTCATATTACAGATTCCCCAACCTCACTCGTGGCTTCATTTTAGCATTTAATTCAATTCCCAATCTCATTCGGGCCATGAAATACAAATAAGCACATTACATATGTGAAAACATGAATCATTTTTTTACCCCGACTGGGACTCGAACAGATATAAGCTATAAGGTTGGATCCCTTTTAACCTTCTGTGGTGTAGTGGTAGCGCCTTGACTTAGTAATCATAAGTCCTAGGTTCGAGTCCCAGTCGGGGTAAAAAAAAAATGATTCATGTTTTCACATATGTAATGTGCTTATTTGTATTTCATGGCCCGAATGAGATTGGGAATTGAATTAAATGCTAAAATGAAGCCACGAGTGAGGTTGGGGAATCTGTAATATGAACATAGTGGCATTCAGTTAGAATGCGTTCATTCCTAAGTATAGCAGATATAAGCTATAAGGTTGGATTCCTTTTAACCTTCTGTGGTGTAGTGGTAGCGCCTTGACTTAGTAATCATAAGTCCTAGGTTCGAGTCCCAGTCGGGGTAAAAAAAAAATGATTCATGTTTTCACATATGTAATGTGCTTATTTGTATATATATATATATATATATATATATATATATATATATATATATATATATATATGTATATATATATATATATATATATATATATATATATATATATATATATATATATATAAATATAAATATAAATATATATATATATATATATATATATATATATATATATATATATATATATATATATATATATATATATATATATATATATATATATATATGGTTTGGTTTCGGTTTTACGTCACGAACTCCCTTTTCAACTAAGGGCTAGGACGGTGCCTTCCTGCGAAGGACTTGTTTTGGCAGATGTAATCGTTACCCTGAGTGTATGCCCTTACTAACCTCAGTCCGTGACGGGGCGCGTACCCTCGACCTGCCTCCTCAAAGTCGCGGACGCTACCATTTTGCCACGGAGACTACATATATATATATATATATATATATATTATATATATATATATATATATATATATATATATATATATATATATATATATATATATATATATATATATCTGTGTGTATGTGTATTTGTAATAACCTAATTGTAATTACCTTATTGTGCTTACGTGAAAGAGCCCTAAGCTCGTATATTCCCGTCTCCTTATCGGTTTCATTTTGTACTTATTGGTACTTATCATACTTGTCCTTAAAACTTTACGAAGCCTCAAACTATGACCTCTAGTTCTAAAGCCAGCCATATCAAAATATGGATCCCTATCCACTCTGTCATACCCATGAAGGAATTTAAAGACTGTCACCATATCCCCCCTCAATCTTCTAGCTTCGAGTGATGGTAAGTCAAATTCCCTCAGCTTCTTATCATAACTGAGATTGCATATTTCAGGCACTAATTTCGTGGAATGTCTTTGAATTTTTTCAAGCTTAACTACGTGTTTTTTCAAGTGCGGATTCCAAAAGGGGGTTGCATATCCTAGTTTTGGCCTCACATAGGTTGCATAAATATTTCTGAACATTTCCTTGTCCATGTGCCTGAAGGCTACCCTTACATTTGCTAAAAAAAAAAAAAAAAAAAAAAAAAAAAAAACATATGCTTCTCTTACTATGCCATTTATACGCATATCTGGAGACAAATCGGCCAGTATGTTTACACTTAGATCTCTCTCATTCTCTGTCTCTTGAAGTTGTACTCCAGCCACCGAGTAGTCAAGCTTGAGCCTTCTTGCACTTGTACCCATTCTCATTACCTTACATTTTGAAGTATTGAATTTCATTTGCCACTTTTCTGACCACTCATGCAAACTATTTAGGTCTTCCTCAAGTTCTCTACCATTGTTCTCGTTTCTTTCTTTTTTCACAATCTTTGCATCATCTGCAAACATATTCATAAATGAATTACAGACTCTGGTAGGTCATTTACATATACAAGGAACAAAAGTGGCCCTAAAACTGAACCCTGTGGAACTCCACTACTAAATCTTTTCCATTCAGACAATGAGTGTCTTACTCTAACCCTCTGTTCCCTTCCTTCTAAGTAAGTTTTTATCCATTCCAAAACATTTCCACCTATTCTAGCCATTGATTGCAGCTTCCTAATAAGTCTCCCATGTGGAACAGTGTCAAACGCTTTCTGGAAGTCTAGGAATATGCAATCTGCCCAGCCCTCTCTTTCCTGTAAGATTTGGCTTACCTCATCATAAAATTCTAATAAGTTTGTTACTGTTGATCTACCTTCTCTGAAGCCATGTTGCCTCATTGAAAAAAAGTTGAAGGATTCCAAGTGAAGAGAGATATGTTTCCTTAGTAGTTTCTCCATACCTTTGCAAACTATGCTGGTCAAGGAAACTGGTCTATAGTTCAGAGCCTTATCCCTCCTTCCCTTTTTGAAGATAGGTATCACATTTGCTTGTTTCCAGCATCTTGGAATCTCCCCTGACTCCAGTGACTTTTTAAATATGATACTTAGTACCACTGATATTGAGTTTGCGCATTTTTTAAGCACATGAGGGGATATGTCATCAGGACCTGTAGCTTTATGAACATCTAAATCCATCAGCGCTTTGCATACCTCTGTGGCTGTAAGGTTGATGTTCTCTAATACCGGCCCTTGAGCTTCTATCACTGCAATCTGAGGGGGTGGGGTATTTTCTACTGTAAATACTGACTGAAACTCCTTGTTCAATTCTTTGCAGATCTCTTCATCCGTCTCAGTGATGCTTCCATCCGCTCTCTTTAGCCTTAAAACCTGTTCTTTTACCTTCAGTTTTCCTCTGATAAAGCTGTGGAAAAGCTTGGGATTTTCTTTAGCCTTCCTGGTGATGTCCCTCTCATAGTCTCTCTCTGCCTCTCTCCTTTTACTTAGGTAGTCATTTCTTGCTCTTTAGTAGGTTTGCCAGGCATTTATGTTTTTTCTCCTCCTATACCTTTTCCAGCATTTTTCTCTCCACTCCTTAGCTCTTTTACACCCATTATCGAACCATTTCTGTGTGTGTGTGTGTGTGTGTGTGATAACCTAATTATGCTTACGGGAAAGAGCCCAAAGCTCGTATCTTCCCGTCTCCTGATCGGTTCCATTTTCTACTTAGTGATACTTATCATACCTGACCTTAAAACTATGGATTGAGATAGCATTAACTACCTCCTTGCTTAGCCAATTCTAATTATCAACTACTCTTACCCTGAAAAAGCTCTTCCTTACATCCTGCAAAGAAGTTTTCTTACGAAGCTTAAAACTATGACCTCTAGTTCTAGAGCCAGCCATATCAATATATCGATCCCTATCCACTCTATCATAACCATGAAGGAAATTAAAGACTGTCACCATATCCCCCCTCAATCTTCTAGGTTCGAGTGATGGTAAGTCTAATTCACTCTGCCTCTCATCATAACTGAGATTGCGTATTTCTGGCACCAGTTTCGTGGCATGTCTTTGAACTTTTTCAAGCTTAGCTATGTGCTTTTTCAAGTGTGGATTCCAAGGGGGGGCTACATATTCAAGTTTTGGCCTCACATAGGTTACATAAATATTTCTTAACATTTCCTTGTCCATGTGCCTGAAGGCTACCCTTACATTTGATAATAAGGCATATGCTGCCCTTACTATGCCATTTATATGTATTTCTGGAGACAAATCTGCCAGTATGTTTACTCCTAGATATCTCTCATTTTCTGTCTCTTGAAGTTGTACTCCTGCCATCGAGTAGTCAAGCTTGGGCCTTCTTGCACTTGTATCCATTCTCATCACCTTACATATTGAAGTATTGAATTTCATTAGCTAATTTTCTGACCACTCATGCAAACTATTTAGATCTTCTTGAAGTTCTCTACCATTGTTCTCGTTTTTTTCTTTCTTCACAATCTTTGCATCATCTGCAAACATATTCATGAATGAATTTACAGACTCTGGTAGGTCATTTACATATACAAGGAACAAAAGTGGCCCTAACACTGAACCCTGTGGAACTCCACTACTAACTCTTCTCCATTCAGACACTGAGTGTCTTACTTTAACCCTCTGTTCCCTTCCTTCTAAGTAAGTTTTTATCCATTCCAAGACATTTCCACCTATTCTAGCCATTGCTTGCAGCTTCCTAATAAGTCTCCCATGTGGAACAGTGTCAAACACTTTCTGGAAGTCTAGGAATATGCAATCTGCCCAGCCCTCTCTTTCCTGTAAGATTCGGCTTACCTCATCATAAAATTCTAATAAGTTTGTTACTGTTGATCTACCTTCTCTGAAGCCATGTTTCCTCACTGACAAAAAGTTGAAGGATTCCAAGTGAAGAGAGATATGTTTCCTTAGTAGTTTCTCCATAACTTTGCAAACTATGCTGGTCAAGGAAACTGGTCTATAGTTTAGAGCCGTATCCCTTCTTCACTTTTTGAAGATAGGTATCACGTTTGCTTGTTTCCAGCATCATGGAATCTCCTGACTCCAGTGACTTTTTAAATATGATACTTAGTACCACTGATATTGAGTTTGTGTATTTTTTAAGCACATGAGGGGATATATCATCAGGACCTGTAGCTTTATGGACATCTAACTCCATCAGCGCTTTGCATACCTCTGTGGCTGTAAGGTTGATGTTCTCTAATACCGGCCCAAGATCTGCTATCTATGCAATCTGAGGGGGTGGGTTTTTTTCTACTGTAAATACTGACTGAAATTCCTTGCTAAATTCTTTGCAGATCTCTTCTTCTTCTTAGTGATGCTTCCATCCGCTCTCTTAAGCCTTAAAACCTGTTCTTTTACCTTCAGTTTTCCTCTGATAAAGCTGTGGAAAAGCTTGGAATTTTCTTTAGCCTTCCTGGTGATGTCTCTCTCATAGTCTCTCTCTGCCTCTCTTCTTTTACTTAGGTAGTCATTTCTTGCTCTTTTGTAGGTTTGCCAGGCATTTATGTATGTATATATATATATATATATATATATATATATATATATATATATATATATATATATATATATATATATATATATATATACCTTGGCTGTTTACCCCTTTAATTGGGGGGTTGCTGACATCAAGAAAGGAAACTCCCCTTCTTCTTGACGTCTCGCAGGAGGTTGATACAAGGGGGGGGGGATTCCTAGTCCCCCCGCCCCATCCACTTTTAGTCGCCTTTTACGACACGCAGGGAATACGGTGAGGCTATTCTTTGATATTGTGCCCGCCCCACAGGGCACATTCTGAAAATGAAAGACAATAATTCAAAAAGAAAAAAACGTCCGTCAATCATTTAGAAATAATACATATACCTTGGCTGTTTCCCCCTTAAATTGGGGGGTAGCCGACATCAAGAAAGGAAACTCCCCTTCTTCTTTGACGTCTCGCAGGAGGTTGATACAAGGGGGGGGATTCCTAGTCCCCCCGCCCCGTCCACTTTTAGTCGCCTTTTACGACACGCAGGGAATACGGTGAGGCTATTCTTTGATATTGTGCCCGCCCCACAGGGCACATTCTGAAAATGAAAGACAATAATTCAAAAAGAAAAAAACGTCCGTCAATCATTTAGAAATAATACATATACCTTGGCTGTTTCCCCCTTAAATTGGGGGGTAGCCGACATCAAGAAAGGAAACTCCCCTTCTTCTTTGACGTCTCGCAGGAGGTTGATACAAGGGGGGGGATTCCTAGTCCCCCCGCCCCGTCCACTTTTAGTCGCCTTTTACGACACGCAGGGAATACGGTGAGGCTATTCTTTGATATTGTGCCCGCCCCACAGGGCATATTCTGAAATACAATATAAAAAAAATGAAATAAATTAGGAATATATTGAAATTTAGACAAATAAAACCCAAATAATGAAGAGAATCACATAGGCCTAACGTCACGCGTAAAATTTGACTATCAACAAAAATATATATGGGGAAATATCGAGGCAATAAAATAAAGTTTTAAGCTGAGAAAAAATAATCAATGTCAATATGACCTAATAAATGTATATCCACTCATAACTTACATATATACTATTACTTCATTTATATATATATATATATATATATATATATATATATATATATATATATATATATATATATATATATATATATATATATATATATATATATATATATATATATATATATATATATATATATATATATATATATATATATATATATATATATATATATATATATATATATATATATATATATATATATATATATATATATATATATATATATATATATATATATATATATATATATATATATATATATATATATATATATATATATATATATATATATATATATATATATATATATATATATATATATATATATATATATTTATATATATATATATATATTTGTGTGTGTGTGTTAAATAATACTGTATCATAATTATCAAAGAAAATATATAGTAACTAACATGATAACTTAGCCATTAATAATAATAATAATAATAATAATAATAATAATAATAATAATAATAATAATAATAATAATAATAATAATAATAACATAAATGAATTATTTTTAGCAAATAAAAGTTTATATTTAATTGTACTTTATCATTATGAAATTTATAACGAATTTATTAATTACATATTAATTAATAAAACCATAAAAGAGGGGATTATGCTTCTTTAGTCCTTTTTAATAATGAAAATAAATTTTTTTTATTAATTATTTTAAATGATCGCTTTCGAATACAGTAACATGTGGTCATTTTCTGATGTAAACAAACATCTCTCAGATCTCAGTCAGTACGGCAGCAAGGCAAGTAGTGAAGCACAGACTTCCATCGTCCAGTTTTTCTTCATTACAACGTAATTAAGCAAGAAATTCATCCATTAAGCGTTATTTAAGAGAGTCCATTATGCATTTTAGCTTTTTTTGTCTGATTAATTATAATGAGGTTTTGCAGCCATATATACGTTTATTGCAGTTATAAATATGGCCTCTTAGCCTGTTCCTAAAAGGGAATTTTTGTTCTATTTTTTTTATTTTTAGCAAGTGTTTAATTGAGCTGTAAGTGACAGTAATTAGAATAAAAATTCTGGTTATCCAGAGAATTATCTATTATTTTATGGCGGAAATTATTATTTGGCAATATTTCGTTGGGTTTCGATTTTTTTTTTTTTTTGTCAGATTTATAAAACTTTTTGTATATAGTATGTCCATAATTGTTTCTGATTATTCCCAACCTGTACTCGACGCACTTTGGTTATTTATTTGTGTACTGTACCATGAACAGTGAAAAAAGTGCTTTAATGCATTTATCTCTATCCCAAATACTATTGGATCCAGCATGGGACCTTGAGAACCCTCAGACCCATGCAAGTGACAAATGACTATGTGACCCCCAAGGCCCCTGCTTGAGACCCAGAGATCTCCCAGACACTTACAAGTGTCAAATTACGCAGTTACTCATTGGCTCCTGCTTGAGACCCAGAGATTTCCCATACACTTACAAGTAACAAAGTAAACAGTTACTTATTGGCCCTTGCTTTGGACCCAGAGAATCCCAATAACCTTACAAGTATAAATTTCACTGTGACCCATGTGAGAGATCTCTCACACACTTACAAGTAGGCTAACAGATAACACTGATAGTTTACCACTATATGAGACCCAAAGATCTCACACCCTTATATGTAACAAATTATGGCATTACCCATTTGACCCCTGCTGACCCTTGGGACCTATAGATCTCCCAGACCTTACAGGTAATAAATTACTCTGTGACCCATTTGAGACCTGGTTGCCCTGGGGACCCATCAATTTAAAATGAGCCTTACAAGTAACAGATTATAGTGTTAACCAATCAGCCCCTAGAGCTTCACAGTATACATAGTTGCTTTCCTTTCCTCCCAACCTAACAGTATCCACTAAACTCCATAACCTTACATGCCTAGAGTGTAAGAATCTTGTGCAGCCCTGACAGTAAAAACTTCTTATAGTACTGCATGCCATATCTGCTTTCCAGGCAAGTACAGTTAGGTTGTACCTACACACATTTTTTGTACACGTATCCATACTCCACGCCTTGCCATTAGGCTTCCTACTGTAACCTCATCTAACCTTACCTAACGAGAGTACAGTTTTTTTTTCTTTGTCTTATGAGTGTGACACTGGGACAGGCAGAAACTGCCCTCATCAATAAATGCCCGGGCATGAGAAAATACCAAGACGAAGGAAAAGAAAAAGGTTAAAGACAAGGCAGAGATGAGGCAATGTCACACAAAGGAAAACGACCGACAGAAAAAAACAGTCAAAGTACAAAGGACCCAGAGATATGGAGGACTAGGCTCTGAGATGATGATAGATCTGCTTTTGAAGGATGAAAGGTCATAAGAATTAGGAAAGACAGAAGGAGGAAGAGAGTTCCAGAGTCTGGAGGTGGATGGGAAGAAGCAGTCACTGCACCGACAAATCCGTGAGCTACAAATCTCCACACAGTACCTGTGAGATGAGGCCGCTTGGCAAGTGTTACGCGGCCTCAGCAGTGGGGGAGGGATGCAACTCACCAACTCATCAAAGCAGTGATGGAAGTAGTAGCGATAGAAAAGCGAGAGGGAAGATACCTTACGGCGAAGAGAGAGAGAATCCAGGTTAGAAGTAAGAGAAGAGAAGGCTCATTAATGAGTCTGACTGCCTTAGATTCAACCCTATCAAGAAGATAAGTAAAGGAAGAACCACCCCAGATGTGTGAGCAGTATTCTAAGCAGGGACAGATAAGACCTTTGTAAATTTTAAGTAACTGCAAAGAGGAAAAGTAATGCCACAAACGAAACGAAACTCCCAATTTTTTGGATGAAGATTTAGAAATTTGGATTATGTGATTCCTCCAAGACAAGTTAGAGGCTATATGGATTCCTAATATGCTGATAGAGTTAAGAGGGTAAATTTCATTAGTTTCGAAGACAATAGGGTTATCAGTAGGAGAAGAAGATAAAGAGATAGCCAGAAACTGAGTCTTGGAGGCATTGAATTTAACTAAATTTTGAGTGCCCCATTCAGATGCTCTCTGCAAATCGGAGTTAAGAGTAGAAGAAAGAGTGATACGAGATTTATTACGAGTAGCAGATGAAGGTTGTGAAGAAAAGGCAGAGGAAAAGTGAAGGGTAGAATCATCAGCAAAGGCATGAAGAAGAGAGAAAGATGGGGATTGTAGAAGATCATTGATGAAGAGAAGGAACAGAGTAGGTGAAAGAACAGAGCCCTGTGGAACACCACTGTTAACAAAGAAAGGGCTAGATGTCGCGCCATCAACAACTACTGATATTAAACGGTCAGTAAGAAAACTGGAAATCAGAGAACAGAAAGAAGGGGTAAAGCCATAGGCAGGGAGTTTGGCCAACAGAGCCTTGTGCCAGACTCTGTCAAAAGCCTTATAGATATCAAGGGCGACAACAAAGGATTCCCCATAGTTCCCCAGAGAAGATGACCATACATGAGTAAGACAGGACAGATCACCAGTGGATCTTGCCTTGCGGAAGCCGCACTGGCGATCAGAGATAAGTGAGTTAGATTCAAGGCGTTTCAAGAAGTGAGAATTGAGCAAAGTTTCGAAAACTTTAGCAACAGAGGAGGTTAGGGCAATAGGTCGGTAGTTAAAAGGAATAGAGCAGTCACCCTTCTTAGGAACAGGCTGAATTAGAGCATGCTTCCAAGATGAAGGATAGATACTGGTTGACAGAATGAGGCGAAAAAGACGGCAAAGCACGGGAGCCAGTTCATCTACAAACTCCTTAAGGAACCTTGCAGGGATACCATCGGGACCAGATGCCTTGTTTGTCTTTAGCGAGCGAAGAACCTTATGAACTTTGCGTGAAGAAAGGATAAGGGAGGGCATAGGGTTAGAGAGGGGTAAAGACTGAGGAACAGGTGCACTGGAATCGTTGATAGAAGAGTTGGCAGAAAAATGAGAGCCAAAGAGAGTGGCATTGTCAGTGGGAGAGCAAGCTATAGAACCATCAGAACGAATGAGAGGGGGAAAGCTTGAGTAACAGAAGTTTTTGGAGAGGTTTTTGGCTAAGGACCAGAAGCATTTGTCAGTGGGAGAGGAGTTAAGGTCATCAACTTTCCTTCTTGTAAAGGAAGCCTTAGACCTTCAAATCTGAGTAGTACAGCGATTCCTAGCTATAATAAAATCAGAGCGAGTTAAGTCGTAAGGAGAGGCTTGGTAAGATCAATGAGCCCAATTCCTAGCCTGGATAGCCATGGAGCAGGCACGGTCAAACTAAGGTTTAGGGGGAGAGAAAGTTTTTGTAGAAGAGGGGATGTACGCCTCCATTCCCGCGGTCATGATCTCGGCAACTTTTAGAGCTACCTGATCAGGGTTGCGAGACCGAAAGCAGTCGTCATCCCATGGGAGTCAAAGAGAAAATTACGCAAATATTCATGTTGGGTACACTCGTAGTGCCAAAGGCGGTGCTGAGTAGGAGGGATTGGTGGTGGGGGAGCGAAAATGGAAGAGACTGAGATCATAGAGTGGTCAGATTTGCCAAGAGGGGAATGCACTGAATAAGAGTAGTTTGAAGGGTTCAAAGTAAAAAATAGGTCAAGAGTGTTTGCAGCATGTTCGTGACGATCAGGAAAGCGAGTAGGTTGTTTGATAATTTGCTCCAGATCGTGAATAATAGAGAAAGCAAGGGCCTCGCTTCCTCCCACATCTGTGTGAGAAGAATGAAACCACTCACTGTGGTGTACATTGAAGTCTCCAATGTAGAGATCTTCGGCATGTGGGTGAGAAGATAGCAAGGACTCATGTCACGAGGACAGATATTCAAAGAATGACACAAACTCGGTGGAGTTTGGAGAACCGTAGCAGAAGCAAAGGAAGATAGTGGTAGTGGAGAGAGAGACTTTTAGCCAGAGAACATCAAAGTCAGAATATTCAAGGTCCATGAGCCTCGCAGTAGGAGTGTTAATGTTGCAGTATGCACAGACCCCACCTTTGGAACGAAAACGAGTATACAGATTATAATGAGAGATTTCATATGGGTCAGTGGAAGCATGTTTAGACAGCTGGGTTTCAGATAGAGTAGGAGGTTAGGGAGGAAAGTGCCCAATTGCTGCTCCACAGACGAAAGATTAGAGTTCAGCCCACAAATGTTAGAATAGTGAATAGTGAAAGAAGCAGATCTATTGGGAGGTGCAAGGTTAAGGGCAGAACCATTACTACCACCAGGCGTGTCTGCCCTCAAGCCAATGGTGGAGTCAACACGATCCCCGGAGATTCTTCGCACCCCACTGTGCCGATTACTGGGGGCCATTACTTGTGAACCTTCCATAAATAATGACAAAATGTGAGGAAAAGGAAAGTAATAGAGACAGATGTGCAGAATGTTGTGACTTGTCAAATGTAATGAAATAGCAAGAGATGTGTAATGAATATGCCAGAATATTCAGTGTAGATGTAGGCATGAGGAAAGAACCGTCCTGAAGGAAGACTCAACCTGGAACTGTCTGGGCCAGTCCTAGTTGCATCCTAATACCTTCAGTCGTAGTCTTTCAATGGGCGGCTGGTGCCATGGCCAACCTACTAATCTGATTCTCATGGAAAAACATAATACTGTATTATTTTAGTGTGTATGGTTGATATGCTAAGTTTATCCTTCATCACCTAGAAACTAAAAGGTAGTAAAATATATTTTGTAACTTTTTACTTTAATATATAAATATTTTTGAGTGGAAGAATATTCCAGCACTAGAAATTAAGGTCTTTGCTAAGACTGCCGTATGTAAGGAAAACTCAAGGGTTTTTTCCTGCCCTCCCCCTTAAAGAATAAGGTTGGAAAAAACTTAGAGTAAAGTCTTAAGACCTGATATTTAGATGCTCATTGGGTATACATATATTTCTTATTTCTTATAATGGATGGACAATTTATCTGCCATAAGCTGTTAATAGAATTATAAGACTGTAAGCTGCTTTTTGCCATGTTTTGATCATGCCTTGTTATGATAGTGCCTCAGCAGCAGTGCACCAAAGCACTGCATTAGCCACCAGCTACCAAGCCCAACTTCTCATGACCAATGTAGACAGCAGATTGAATTCAAAATAAAAAATATTCCCAAAAGACTTAAGATTAAATAGTGTATTTTCAAGCACGGTGATGCATACAGTCCCTTGAGGTCCTAGACTTACTCCATACCCCTGGTTAGAAACAGGTCATCTTTCTAAATCAACATTTCTTCATATAAAAGCAGTAACAACCCAGTACGGGCACATTTCATTTTACACTTTGCTTTGTTATTGATACTTGCACTAGTTATCAATATAGTATCCCTAGACCACATATGTTATTTAGTTATACTTTATCATACTTGTGACTGAAATGAATTATTGTATATACAGTACTCTACTTCTTTAATGGGCTCCATTTTATCTGATTAATTACTTCATATTTGATTTACTTAGACAAAATAACGCTTATGAGGTATAGAAACCCAACCAGGTTTTGCATTTTGGATCATTAGTGTACATACTGTTTGTATATGTGGCAATGGCTTCTTTTGAAATCTGCAGGTCAGCTGTTACTTGTGCTTTTAACTAACTAATGCTTTGCCAAGAGAATCAAACCCCCATTTTTCCATCATTTGAATTCGCTTCTATCCATTTGCATACTCATATATCAATACGCTATTTGTAGATACCTCATATTAATATTGTTTTTTTGAAAAACGAAAATTAGTCTTGGAAATGGGTTTTGTCGCTTCCTGAGTCAAGCACTCTAACCACTACACTACCGCCGTCCATATTGGGCATCACATTGCTCTGAAAAAAGGTACAGTACATGGAAATTTTTTACCCTCAGATGTCACCACGAAAGAGGCACCACATTGAGTCATTGGAGGAACTCAGTTTGGCAGTCGTTCTTTCCTCAGTTGTTGCTGATCTGCACTTGGCACACCTACTGGACACAGAACTCCAGCATTCCATGATTTTATCAACGTTACCCATATCAACCCCTGACGATTTCAAGAGGACTATCGCTGCCCGTTTCTCTGTCTTACCTGGACTCCTTAATGATCAGGTAAGGAATGAGGACATGGTACTTTCTTATTATCCACAGCCAGTTTATTTTTTTTAACTGAAGGTTTAATATAACAGAATTTTTTCGTGTATATATATATATATATATATATATATATATATATATATATATATATATATATATATATATATATATATATATATATATATATATATATATATATATATATATATATATATATATATATATATATATATATATATACAGTGTTACCCCTTAGAAGATGAAGGATGCTTGGGAGGCATTGCAAAGGTTAAAATATGCGAGTAAAAAAATCACAAGCAAAACGTATTAATAAGCACAACGTGAACGGCACACACGAGTGAGGCGAGACAATGGAAGATGGTGGAAGCCTTTGTCCGAAACGCTGATAGTGGTATCGTATTTTACATGTTGCAATACTGTTAGTACTTATGTTTTTTACTATTTTTTACTGTTTTATTATTCTTAGGCTAAGAAATACGTTTTTTTATCAATAAAATCATGAAACTACTGGAAATATAAATATATATGCTAGCTCACGTAGCTGCGACCCCAATACATTGTACGCTATCGGACACAAGCAAAACTTTAATAAGCACAACGTGAACGGCGCACACGTGAGTTAGACTGAACGAACCTTTGTCAGAAACGCTGATAGCGGTATCGTATTTTACATGTTGCAATACTGTTAGTATTTATGTTTTTTAATTTTTTACTGTTTTATTATTCTTAGGCTAAGAAATACGTTTTTTTATCAATAAAATCATGAAACTACTGGAAATATAAATATATATGCTAGCTCACGTAGCTGCGACCCCAATACATTGTACGCTATCGGACACAGGGTGTCCACAAAGTCTGGCTACATAGGAAATTTCACTATGCAGAGCTATTCAATCGAGTTCACCTGAATTTTGTAAAGCGCATCAAATTATGCATTGAAAATGATGGAAATCATATTGAAAATATTATTTATTATCATTAGATTTAAATAAAATTGTTTAGTTTTAAATGTATGTGTTAATCTCCTGTGTACCCAGACAAAGTCTGGGTACACAGGAGATTAACACATACAATGTTCCCCCCCTGTATCGCTTTTCTTGGTTCGCGTTTTTTTTTTATAAATTATTATTTTATTTTATGGGTACACGCAAAAATATTAAAATATTGAAAAAATAAAAATTTTCAGTATTTTAATTTTTTTATTGAAAAAATTTTTTTCACTATTTAATTGATAAAAAAAATTTATTTCCCAGCCTACGAATAATAAAACAGCAAAAAATAGTAAAAAACATAAATTTAGATATACGTACGTACAGCATAACTCACAGTATTGCATCATGCGAAATAGTGTCCGATAGCGTACAATGTATTGGGGTCACAGCTACGTGAGCTAGCATATATATTTATATTTCCAGTAGTTTCATGATTTTATTGATAAAAAAAACGTATTTCTTAGCCTAAGAATAATAAAACAGTAAAAAATAGTAAAAAACATAAATACTAACAGTATTGCAACATGTAAAATACGATACCGCTATCAGCGTTTCTGACAAAGGCTCGTTCAGTTTAACTCACGTGTGCGCCGTTCACATTGTGCTTATTAAACGTTTTGCTTGTGTCCAATAGCGTACAATGTATTGGGGTTGCAGCTACGTGAGCTAGCATATACATCTATATTTCCAATAGTTTCATGATATTATTGATAAAAAAAAAACGTATTTCTAAGCCTAAGAATAATAAAACCGTAAAAAATAGTAAAAAACATAAATACTAACAGTATTGCAAAATGTAAAATACGATACCGCTATCAGCGTTTCTGACAAAGGCTCGTTCAGTCTAACTCACGTGTGCGCCGTTCACGTTGTGCTTATTAAACGTTTTGCTTGTGTCCGATAGCGTACAATGTATTGGGGTCGCAGCTACGTAAGCTAGCATATATATTTATATTTCCAGTAGTTTCATGATTTTACTGATAAAAAAAACGTATTTCTTAGCCTAAGAATAATAAAACAGTAAACAATAGTAAAAAACATAAATACTAACAGTATTGCAACATGTAAAATACGATACCGCTATCAGCGTTTCTGACAGAGGCTCGTTCAGTCTAACTCACGTGTGCGCCGTTCACGTTGTGCTTATTAAACGTTTTGCTTGTGTCCGATAGCGTACAATGTATTGGGGTCGCAGCTACGTGAGCTAGCATATATATTTATATTTCCAGTAGATTCATGATTTTATTGATAAAAAAACGTATTTCTTAGCCTAGGAATAATAAAACAGACTTCGTCTGGGTACACAGGAGATTAATACATACTTTTAAAACAAAACAATTTTATTTAAATCTAATGTTAATAAATAATATTTTCAATATGATTTCCATCATTTTCAATGCATAATTTGATGCGCTTTACAAAATTCAGGTGAACTCGATTGAACAGCTCTGCATAGTGAAATTTCCTACGTACCCAGACTTTGTGGACACCCTGTACAGTATAACTCACTGTACTGCATCATGCGAAATAGTGTCCGATAGCGTACAATGTATTGGGGTCGCAGCTACGTGAGCTAGCATATATATTTATATTTCCAGTAGTTTCATGATTTTATTGATAAAAAAATGTATTTCTTAGCCTAAGAATAATAAAGCAGTAAAAAACATAAATACTAACCGTATTGCAACATGTAAAATACGATACCGCTATCACCGTTTCGGACAAAGGCTTCCACCATCTTCCATTGTCTCGCCTCACTCGTTCAGTCTAACTCACGTGTGCGCCGTTCACGTTGTGCTTATTAATACGTTTTGCTTGTGATTTTTTTACTCGCATATTTTAACCTTTGCAATGCCTCCCAAGCATCCTTCATCTTCTAAGGCTTCTTGTAGTGAGCCTAAGCGGCAAAGGAAAATGTTAACCATAACATATAAGGTAAGTTTACCTATCACGTACATATAAATTTACGTTGCATGCTGTTATTTATAAAGTAAAGGGTGGTTTTTTAACAGTGCAGGGAGGGTTTATACAGTAAACGTAAAAATAATTGTAAAATACCTATGTACATGAGTACATGTCATATAAATTTACGCTTGCATGCTGTTATTTACGAAGTAAAGGGTGATTTGTTAACAGTACAGGGAGGGTTTATACAGTTTATACGGTGTAAACAAAAATAAATTAAAATATCTATGTACATATAGGCTGATCCTACTCCGCGATTTTGCTGTTTCGCACCGGGTCCCGGAACCAAACCCCCGCGATAATGGGGGGATCACTGTATACCAAACCAGCCGGTAAACAAATCATAAACGTCACCAAAAACAACCTCTCTGCTTAACGACTGGATCTCCAATGCCCTCACCGCCACCCACTCACCCATCTCAGCACCAACAACTCTCTGCCATACGTAACTACCACAACTACCAAACTACTTTTAGACTTACTAAACTACACCTCCATATATTCCCATTTTTAGTGGCAGTATTTTGTTTTTCTTCTTCACAAAATTAAATCTTTCCCAATGATGCTGTTATGTATGGATTCCATATACCTTTAACCTGTTTTGTCTGGTCACAGTGCTCTCTATCGGGAATTAATTGACTCTTTGTATATTCCCTCTACTTCCACTGAACTCATGTATATTCCCTTTACTTCCGTTGTCACTGACAATGTTGATATTATGTATTATGTTCTTCCACGTCTTAAATTCTTCTACCAGTAATATTTTTGTTTTCCATATGACTCCCCTTTCATTATCTTTAACCTGTGCTGTTTGGTTCACTCAAACTTTTACAGATTTTATTGGAGATAGAATTGATAATATCAACTAGAGTTAGTATGTAAAAGACCTTTTACATACTATTAAATGCAAGGGACCCTTCCTGTTAAAACCACCTTATAGATATAGGGAGCTCTGTTAAGAAAGAATTTCAGAAACATACTAGTTAAAACTTGGAGAGGACCACAGTAATGCAGTGGTTAGGACACTCAGCTCAGGAAGTGACAAGCGCATGTTCGAGCACAGCATGAGGTTTTTGTAAGCACATCCAGCCTTAATTTTCCATCTCCACCCCCATTCAAATGGGGATTAACAGTGAAACATAAAACAGTAAAACTATTAGAAACATGAGTCTTTGTAACTTGCTTACGCAACTTACGGTAATTAGTAGATCACCTGCTCATTTAGGATTTGTGTGTTGGTAACTTAGCCTTGGGGTCATCGTTTGAAGAGGCTTCAGAAATTAGCTTAGTCTGTTTGCTTTTTTTTTATTTCATTTTTAAAAACTTTTTACTTCTAAGAGATAATTATAACACTGTTATCATACATATAACATTGCTTCTACATCTGTATAGTATTCCAAATTTTACATTTCTTTTTAAACATAGGGAAATCCAAAGCTTTTTATCTGTCTAGAATGCTCCACTTGACTTGGGGAGTCATCTGCTGGAGACCAGCCAAGTGTTAGGAGTAACTAATAAATAACAGGGGTATCAGTAAAGTATATAATGGATTCAAAAAAGCATCTAACAGAAAAATATAGGTACCAAAATTTAGGATACTGGGAAATAATGAAATATTAATTGTAGCAGAGGATAACTGCTTTACCAAAGTCTAATTAAGTATATTTTGGTTAGTAGGTATATCTGTATGTCCCCACTCGATCAACGACCTGTTTTTGTGGAACAAAATTTTAAATGTAATGTATTGGTTAATTATCTAAGAGAGGTATTTTAATATGCAGCTAGCACAATATGTATCCAGTTTTCGATAATGCATCTTTGAAAATCAGTTAGTAATCACCAGTATCTACCTGTATTGTAGAGGGGTCATTGAGAACAAATTGATAGCAATATAGATACAGTATTTTCTAAAATTCCATTAGGAATTATATATAATTTTCAAGAGCTTCAGTGGGTTAATATATCTGAATGATGGACATTAATTTATGATAGAAAATTACATACAGAAATAATGTTAAAGAGACTAATCTTCTTTTGGCCTCTCCCACTGGTGGTCGGCACAGCGGATTAGTTGTCTCCATATTGCCCTATCCCCTGTATCCTCCTCCATCACACTGCACATCCTCATGTCTTCAGCATCCTTCTCACCATATGCCCAAACCATCTAATTCTTACCTTTTTCACTATGTCCCAACACCATCCTATTACTGATAATAAATAAATATAAATGTTTGATTGTTGGGAAGGAAATCCCTCATTCGTATTCCTTGCATGTTGTACAGTCCATTAATAGGGCAAGAGGTGAGAAGAAATGTCAATCCCATCATTCATAAAAAACATATCTTTCTTACCTCAGAATTCCTGCTTACGGGAATGAGGATGGGTTGGATATGAAGAAACCCTACTGCCTCCCCTTTTTTATTGTTTTCAGTAGGGCATAACATCATATTTATAATAAAAAATGGTGTATCATCTTTGTGAAATATAGGGTAATGGATCTTTTAATCCTGAAGCAAAGGGACATCAAAAAAGTGCCATTCTCTTTGTGTTGTCTATTACTATATTTCTAACTTTCAGTTTCATTTTCACTCATTTACAGGCAGTGGATAAATTTCTTGAAACTGCTTTGCATAAGCTGCAAGTGGTAAAGATAAAATGTCATTTGCCAGCAACATACACGGATATAGTACTCGATAATGCCAAAATTTGTCTCGTGTGGAGATATCTTACCTCTGTGAAGTAAGTATCGTATGTACACATTTCAATTATTTTTCACCTGTGGTAGGGAAAGGAAAAATCCATGACTATATTGAGTGCGTCGTAAGTCAGTGGAAAGGATAGGGCACAACAGTCCGTTTCTCCTGGTATTTGTTTCCCTTGCTACGAAACATTTGATGGGAGTGAATATGGAAAGGGTGTAATGAAGTGTCCTGTCACCCTATTATTGAAGACCATCATTGCTGTAATAGTAGAATGCTCAACTCGGGAGGTGACGAACCCGCATTGATCGATCCCAGTGTGGGACAATAGAACGGGTGTCCAACCTTGATTCCCCATCTTCAATGTGTCCACCCCCTAATTGGGACTAATAGCAATACATAAAACATTAAAAAAATTAAAAACATGTTCATCTTAGTGACTTCAACAGAATATTTTGTCATATAAGTGGAAAGAGAAATTGTTTATGGCTTTTCTTATATGTGGCGGAGCCACAGTAACTGAGTGATAAGAGAGCAGGAGTTAGGAAGCATCTAGCCTGAGAAATGCAAGTTCAGTCCTGCCACAGTGCATTAGGGAGGGCGTCCATCCTTATTTCCCCATATAGATGCAACAGGTGGGTCCACCCCCTTTTGAGTGGGAACTAATCTCGTCACGAAAACGGGAAATTTCTTTTGATATTTATATGAAATTTTTCTCGACCTTATTCCAGACTAACGATGACAAGGTCACCCAACTCATGCAGAATAAGAACTTAGAAAAATTAGACGAGTTTGACGTCATAATGGCACCCAAACTTACCATTGCCTCTGCTAGAATATTGGTGAAGAACTGCCCAAAACTTCGTCAGTTACAGAACCTTGGTAAGTCAAGTACTAGAACTTTACATTATTTTACCGATTTATATGTGCTACAATTATTCCCCATGTGAATGGGTGTGGACACATGTCTTTCAGTAATAACTTGTAATTTTGTTTTTCCAGTTAATTTCTTCTCAAAATGTATCATTACAGTGTAACAAAGAGGAAGATACGTTCCTATATTCTCATTATCTTAAAAGTAAATTATTTTAAACCAAATATTAAATATACAGTAATACCAAGAAACAGCTTCAGGACTCCTTGACAGTGGCCTTGGTGTTGATATTTATTGTAAAACTGTCATGCCACTCGACTTGTGAAGTGACAGACCCACAATTGAGCCCACCGCGGGCATTAGGAAGGGCATCCAGCCTTAAAACTGCAGCTTCAATCTGTCTTTGTCTACCCTCATAATGGCAAAAGAGAAAGACAGAGCGAGGTTATTAATAATTATGGGTGAATTAGTATTAATTTTGTCACTGATTGTGCTTTTCTATATTTTTTTTCCTTTGTATACTTAAAAATAATGAACATAAAGTAAAACTATAAATTATTTAACCCACGTGACTACATCCTTTAGGAGGTTGGAATATCAACCCTGAAGAGTATAATGCGTTCTTGAAGGAGACCACTGTACAAAACTATGATATCCAGATTGTATGCAAACCACAGGATAGCAGGTGAGAACTAGGTAGTTATGTACAGATGTCCCTCATCTTACTCTGTTAATTGATTCCACCACTTCATGTATAAGACACAACTTGCCTCTAGTCAGAACTATTCCCAACCTTCTGTATACTTCGAATTACAGTTTATTGCTTAAACTTTGCTAAATACAATATAAATTCATGTAAAAACAGCATTTTATTTGTTATAATGCAGGTTTTAGGGATAAATTTTTATTATGTTTTGATATTCCAACTGTGTATATTCAGAACTGCACTATTTAAAACCGTGTAAAAAGTGGGACAAGTGTATAAAATCTGTATTAGGATAAGAAAAGGGTAGTGGTGTCATTTGTATTATATCCTCTACCAGCTGGCATGCTAAATTAGTATACCATTAAATGTGAAGTGAATACTAGACTGGTATTCATAAATTCCGGCTATGACACAGGCAGTAATCTTGTCTTAGAAGAGAATACCATTACTTGCAAAAAGAAATCTTGCCACCCTAAAATTTTCTTCACATTATTAAAGCTAGTTAAAAGTGATGCCCATTTTGGTGGGGAATAAATATGCTCTGCATATGTAAAGCAAAGTAAGGGCTGGCAGTCTCAAACTGCCTCCCTCTTCTATTCAGTTGGGGTCACCCTGCAAACTCCAGCAGGATATGATGTCAAAAAAAATTATATTGTATCCATCCTGTGGAATTATTTTATGAGGACGTGGTACTGTCATCTATGCCAGTTTATGCCATTCAATTTTTTCCTTCAGAAAGGAGTTTATCTGAATATCTCCGGGGTTCGTGTTGACTCCACCATTGGCTTGAGGGCAGACACGCCTGGTGGTAGTAATGGTTCTGCTCTTAACCTTGCACCTCCTAATAGATCTGCTTCTTTCACTCTTCACTATTCAAACATTCGTGGGCTGTACTCTAATCTTTCGTCTGTGGAACAGCACTTGGGCTCTTTCCTCCCTAACCTCCTCCTCCTATCTGAAACCCAGTTGTCTATACATGCTTCCACTGACCCTTTCCAAATCTCCCACTATAATCTGTATACTCGTTTTCGTTCCAAAGGTGGGGTCTGTGCTTACTGCAACATTAACACTCCTACTGTGAGGCTCATGGACCTTGAATCTCCTGACTTTGATGTTCTCTGGCTAAAAGTCTATCTCTCCACTACCACTATCATCCTTTGCTTCTGCTACTGTTCTCCAAACTCCACCGAGTTTGTATCTTTCTTTGAATATCTCTCCTCGTGCCATGAGTCCTTGCTATCTTCTCACCCACATGCCGAAGTTCTCTACATTGGAGACTTCAATGTACACCACAGCGAGTGGCTTCATTCTTCTCACACTGATGTGGGAGGAAGCGAGGCTCTTGCTTTCTCTATTACTCATGATCTGGAGCAAATTATTAAACATCCTACTCGTGTTCCTGATCGTCACGAACATGCTGCTAACATTCTTGACCTTTTTTTTACTTCTAACCCTTCAAACTACTCTTATTCCGTGCTTTCCCCTCTTGGTAAATCTGACCACTCCATGATCTCTGTCTCTTCAATTTTCGCTCCCCCTCCACCAATCCCTCCTACTCAACGCCGCCTTTGGCACTTCGAGCGAACTCAATATGAAAATTTGCGTAACTTTCTCTTTGACTTTCCATGGGATGACTACTGCTTTCGGTCCCGCAACCCTGATCGGGTAGCTGTAAAAGTTGCCGAGATCATGACCGCGGGAATGGAGGCGTACATCCCCTCTTCTACAAAAACTTTCTCTCCCCCTAAACCTTGGTTTGACCGTGCCTGCTCCATGGCTATCCAGGCTAGGAATCAGGCTCACCGATCTTACCAAGCCTCTCCTTCCGATTTAACTCGCTCTGCTTTTATTATAGCTAGGAATCGCTGTACAGCTCAGATTCGAAGGTCTAAGGCTTCCTTTATAAGAAGGAAAGTTGATGACCTTAACTCCTCTCCCACTGACAAATGCTTCTGGTCCTTAGCCAAAAACCTCTCCAAAAACTTCTGTAACTCAAGCTTTCCCCCTCTCATTCGTTCTGATGGTTCTATAGCTTGCTCTCCCACTGACAAAGCCACTCTCTTTGGCTCTCATTTTTCTGCCAACTCTTCTATCAACGATTCCAGCACACCTGTTCATCAGTCTTTTCCCCTCTCTAACCCTATGCCCTCCCTTATCCTTTCTTCACGCAAAGTTCATAAGGTTCTTCGCTCTCTAAAGACAAACAAGGCATCTGGTCCCGATGGTATCCCTGCAAGGTTCCTTAAGGAATTTGCAGATGAACTGGCTCCCGTGCTTTGCCGTCTTTTTCGCCTCATTCTGTCAACCAGTATCTATCCTTCATCTTGGAAGCATGCTCTAGTTCAACCTGTTCCTAAGAAGGGTGACCGCTCTATTCCTTCTAACTACCGACCTATTGCTCTAACCTCCTCTATTGCTAAAGTTTTCGAAACTTTGCTCAATGCTCACTTCTTGAAACGCCTTGAATCTAACTCACTTATCTCCGATCACCAGTACGGCTTCCGCAAGGCAAGATCCACTGGTGATCTCCTGTCCTATCTTACTCATGTATGGTCATCTTCTCTGAGGAACTATGGGGAATCCTTTGTCGTCGCCCTTGATATCTCTAAGGCTTTTGACAGAGTCTGGCACAAGGCTCTGTTGGCCAAACTCCCTGCCTACGGCTTTACCCCTTCTTTCTGTTCTCTGATTTCCAGTTTTCTTACTGACCGTTCTATATCTGTAGTTGTTGATGGCGCGACATCTAGCCCTTTCTCTGTGTCCAGTGGTGTTCCACAGGGCTCTGTTCTTTCACCTACTCTCTTCCTTCTCTTCATCAATGATCTTCTACAGTCCCCATCTTCCTCTCTTCTTCATGCCTTTGCCGATGACTCTACCCTTCACTTTTCCTCTGCCTTTTCTTCACAACCTTCATCTGTTACTCGTAATCAATCTCGTATCACTCTTTCTTCTACTCTTAACTCCGATTTGCAGAGAGTATCTGAATGGGGCACTCAAAATTTAGTTAAATTCAATGCCTCCAAGACACAGTTTCTGGCTATCTCTTTATCTTCTTCTCCTCCAGATAACCCTATTGTCTTCGAAACTAATGAAATTTACCCTCTTAACTCTATCAATATATTAGGAATCCACATAGCCTCCAACTTGTCTTGGAGGAATCACTTAATCCAAATTTCTAAATCTTCATCCAAAAAATTGGGGGTTTTGTTTCGTTTTCGTTATTACTTTTCCTCATTGCAGTTACTTAAAATTTACAAAGGTCTTATCCGCCCCTGCTTAGAATACTGCTCACACATCTGGGGTGCTTCTTCCTTTACTTATCTTCTTGATAGGGTTCAATCTAAGGCAGTCAGACTTATTAATGATCCTTCTCTTACTTCTAACTTGGATTCTCTCTCTCTTCGCCGTAAGGTATCTTCCCTTTCGCTTTTCTATCGCTACTACTTCCATCGCTGCTCTGATGAGTTGGCGAGTTGCATCCCTCCTCCACTGCCGAGGCCGCGTAACACTCGCCAAGCAGCCTCATCTCACAGGTACTGTGTCGAGATTTGTAGCTCGCGGATTGGTCGGTGCAGCGACTGCTTCTTCCCATCTACCTCCAGACTCTGGAACTCTCTTCCTCCTTCTGTCTTTCCTAGTTCTTATGACCTTTCATCCTTCAAAAAGCAGATCTATCGTCATCTCAGAGCCTAGTCCTCCATATCTCTGGGTCCTCTTTACTTTGACTGTTTTTTCTGTCTGTCGTTTTCCTTTGTGTGACATTACCTCATCTCTGCCTTGCCCTTAACTTTTTCTTTTCCTTCGTCTTGGTATTTTCTCGTGCCTGGGCCTTTGTCGATGAGGGCAGTTTCTGCCTGTCCCGGTGTCACACTTAAAAAAAAAAAAAAAAAAAAATACTGCTTCCTGGGGACCATGGTAGCCGAGTGATTAGAATTCTCGACTCTGGCGGTGATAAACCCACAATCAAGCCTTAATTCCCCAACCCCAAACTGTGTTCACCCCCATAATGAGGACTAACTGTGACACATAAAATGAATGAAAAATCAGTATTCTTCTGCTTCATAATGCCCCAGATTATGGGGAAAGGCACCTGCTTCACTTTATCTAGGGTATGTACGTCCAGTATGATTTCAGTGGAGCTTATGGAAGAGGACATGGAATGTA
Organism: Halocaridina rubra; assembly: GCA_037179515.1. Lineage (NCBI taxonomy): Eukaryota > Metazoa > Arthropoda > Malacostraca > Decapoda > Atyidae > Halocaridina > Halocaridina rubra. The sequence continues at coordinate 64,541 of JAXCGZ010011507.1, forward strand.
ATTCTTGACTGTGTGGTGGCCTACCTATTCTGGAGATCATCTCTTCTGACCATTAGTGCCCCAGTAAATCTTAAGACTGAAGTACCTCTGTTATAATTTCCAATTCTTCCCCTTTACCAGTCACCATGAGAATTTTGCAATATAATTCAATCCTCATTTTTTTCTTTTTTGCAGACTTCTCGACGAGTTTGACAGACTTGATGCAGACACATCATATGATTCAGACGTGGAGTTAGAACAAGCTATTCTCAACCTCCAGTATACTTTGAATTACTGTTTGTTACTTAAACTTTGTCAAATACAACTTAAATTTATATAAAAACAGCATTATATATCTTATAATGCAGAGTTTAGGGATACATTTTTATTATTTTAATATTCCAATTGTGTATATTAAAAACTACTTTAGTTAAGACTGTAAGATGTGGGACAAGTGTATAAAGTCCATATTGGAATAAGAAAAGGGTAGTGGTGTCATTTTTATCATATTCTCTACCAGCTGGCAGGCTAAATTAATATGTACCACTAAATGTGAAGTGACTGCTAGACTGGTATTCATAAATTCAGGCTATGACACAGGCAGTAATCCTACCTTTGAAGGGATGTCACTACTTGCAGGAAAGAAATCTTTCTACCCTAAAATTTTCTTCACATTATTAAAGCTAGTTAAAAATGAAGCCCCTTTTGGTGGGGAATAAATATGCTCTGTAAATCTAAAGCAAAGTAAGGGCTGGCAGTCTCATACTGCCTCCCTCTTCTATTCAGTTGGGGTCACCCTGCGAACTCCAGCAAGATATGACGTCAAAAGAAATTAGATTGTATCAATCCTGTGGTATTATTATATTAGGACGTGATACGGTTATCTATGCCAGTTTATATGCAATTCAATTTTTTCCTTCAGAAAGGAGTTTATTTATCTGAATACTAATCGGTACTGCTTCCTGGGGACCACAGTAGCCGAGCAGTTATAACTCGACTCCGGCGGTGATAAACCCACGATCAAGCCCACCACGGGGCGTTAGGGAGGGCATCCAATTTTAGTTCCCCAGCTGCACTCTATGTTCACCCCAATAATGGGGACTAACTGTGACTCATAAAACGAAAGACTGAGTACTCTTCCGCTTAATAATGCCCCAGATCTTGGAGAAAGGACTTGCATCACTTTTATCTTGAAGATGTACATCCAGTATGTTTTCAGGGGAGCTTATGGAATGTAATTATTGATGGTGGTGGCATACCTATTTGGAGCTCATCTCTCCTGACCATAAGTGCCCCAATAAATCTTAAGACTGAAGTACCTCTGTTATATATCCAATTCTTCCCCTTTACCAGTCAACATGAGAATTTTGCAATATAATTCAATTCTCATTTTTTTCTTTTTCACAGACTTGCTAGCCTTAGTGATCTTAGTGATGAGGACTCAATGGATGATTTAGACATGGAGTTAGGTATATGAGGACAAATGAGAGATATATATCCATCCACTCGTCATACTATAAATTTTAATATTTATTTCGTGATTTAAAGGGATATATTACAAAATATTCTTAAATTTGAGGGGAGTTTTATTATATGCCATCAGTGTTATTGCCTTCCTTGAATGCAGTATGATCTAAACTATATTTTTCTTCCAATCATTAAAAACGTGGATCAATCGTACAGCTTCCTTCCAAGTCAGGTGCTCGCGTAATAGATCATTTCAATTATTCTCTTCGCATGTGGTAAAATGGTGTGTTTTTATGAGTCACTTTTACAACAGATTACTAACATTTTTATTATAATGATTTGAACAACTAACTGAATATATAGTCAAAACAAGAATGCATTATTGTATTGCAATTGTATTCCCTGCATATTGTGGGAGTCTACCATAATCCTATCTTCCTACCTGAGAGGATTTCATGCTCCAGAACAGCTATTGAAAGGGAAAAGATATGAAGCCCCAATGAGGGTAGGATGCCCTAATACAGGCCGAAATTCCAAATGTAGTAATGAGGATATGAATCCCTAATGAGAGTAAGAAGCCCTAATGAGGGAATGAATACCTAATGAAGGTAAGACTCCCTAATGCCGTAATGAGGATATGAATCCCTAATTAGAGGAAAAAGCCCTAATGAGAATATGAAGCGCTAATGCATCCTATTCTTTGTTCGGTTACAGAAACCCTATTGGCTTCTGTAAGATGTGGCATGATGGTGGGAGATAATATGCCCCATATCAGGACTGTTCACCAAAATGCTGTAATTTAAAAATTGTAGTAATTCAGTATTGCTAATGATATTGAGTACCTGTATCTAATTTTCAATTTTTTTCAGAGACAAACACACCTTTACTGTCATTCCACACCATACTTCATTTTCTTTAGATGTAATTATTTCAGTGTCATGTTCCTAATCAATACTTATTCCTAATGTACAATTTAGATACATTTAACTGAGAGAAAAAAGAGTGAGATGCGTTTAGGTGTGACACCCAATGTAGATAGCTATTCAGAACCACTTGTATATACAGTATAGCTTTAGGCAGAACTTAATATGATGTTATAATTTATAACAGGTACTGTCTTGGCCAAATGTCTTGTAGGATGGCTACTTAAAATTTTATTTTCATACGAGTTGCCTTTTCACTCCAGGGTGAGTAGAGTGGCTATAATCAGAGAAGGATAATTGTACAATATGAACTATATTATTAATCTAACAAGACGTAATTTGTGATATGATTTAGTCTTTTCATATGGTATAACAATGTAAGAGGGACTTAATCCCCCAAGCACTGTCTGTATCCACCCCATTCATGGGAACCAATTGTGGCACAACTGTGCACACAATAATAATATTCTTGTACTCTATTGTACTTGTGTATATAAAAGGAAAAAACATAATAAAATTTGAAAAAAGGTAGTAGCCAAAACTAAGTTTCCTCCTAACAATGAAAATGAAAGTTTTTATTTTTGCAAAGTTTTTGAAAGAAAACATCAGTTGCAATTTCAAATGTGGTCAGGAAAGCAGCTTAACTATCAGAGGCTATTCAAACCATCGAAATGTTTTTGTACCCTTCCAGTTTTTAATTCTGCTTAATATTAGCAAGAGTTACAGGATTTTATTAAACTCTCATCTAATATATAAACAATTGAAGTAATACATCTACCATGCTTTCATTGTACCGTGACAAGTATTAACAAATATTTTACTCTTGTTGGTGGCTTAGAAGGACTGCTTCACCCATACTCTCACTTTTAAGTAACAGAGAGAGAGATTTCCCCAGCTCTAACCTGTCTGTGCCAAATCCCATTCAAATAGAAATTAACAGTGACACATAAAACCCGAAAGAAACAAAGAGAGAAAGAGTTCAGTAGAACCTTCCTAATATATCTAGCCACTAAACAGTCGATGGAGAAGACAAGAATAGTTGTTAAAATATAGGCCCTGTTACCTGGGCTATTTTGTTACAGCTGGAGACATCCTACTAGTTTCAGTAGGATATAAGGTGTAAATTTTGAAATAAAGATAAACAGTAGAAAAATCCAAGTACTGTATTACATTCATATTAACCAACTCCTAAGTGATGACTCTACAATAAAAATCTTACAAATAACTGACTTAGTGTTACTGTCGTATCTGAGGTGGTCCAGCCATCATTGGGGGTCGCATGCCACCAGGGCCCATCATCATGGGACCCATGGGGCCACCCATAGGCGGTCTCATTCCTGGAAGGAGAGAAAATATATGAGCAAACTGTGAAGACAATCCTAATTAATTTTTTGAGTATGATGCCACATTCTGCTCAGAAAAACAGAGGAAATGGACATCTTCATTTCCTGTCCTATGTTATCATTATCATCTACTCTGGGGAAAAATAAAACAGAGAATGGGACAAGTATGAGAGAATAGTTCTGTGGAATCAATAGAAAAAATAATATATCTAACATTTCACTTGAATCAGCTTTCACCGTCTCTTGCTGTAACTGATTACATTGGGCAATGAGTTGGGGGAAGGGTCATTTCCTATAGGTGGACCTGATTATTCAGCCATTGTCTGGAGATCACTGGGTCCATGATACGGAGAGGGAGTTTGGGCCCCGGGCTATATGGTAGGTATATAGACAGGCTCAGTGCTATCACTGTCCCTCTCCTCTTTTAAGGGTGGTTGACCATTCCAAAAGGACGCAAGATTATCCCCATCTCCTCCTTGGAAATGAAACTTTTACTAAGGGGGGGTAAGAATTCTTCCTCCGTATTCCCCTGCATGTTGTAAAAGTTGACTAAATGGGGTGGAGCGAGGGGACTGGGAATTCCCTCCTCTGTATTTACTTCCCACAAAATCAGAGTATTTTCTTGGACTCAGCCACCCCCCTTATGAGGGGCAATATGGATGGACTAAGTCAAAGATATGGAAAGGACATTGACTGTCTGTTGTCACCTAACTTCTGGGAATTCAGCATGCGTAATGAGCGACAGTGACTGATCCCTGTGATGCAATACTGATTTGTGCCATTTTTCATATAATTTCAGCTTTTTTCTATTTCCTTTTTTTCCTTTTCCTCACATAGTTGCATCCCCTTCTGTAGCCATCTGAAATAGAGTCTCTGACTTTTTCCAGCTTAGCTTATGATAATAATAATAATCAAATGTACCTTGAGCTTAGACACAAAAGAAAATGACAGAGATTAATCTTCAAGCATAAGAAAAAAAAGAAAAGAAAAGATATTCCTTACCTGGCATCATGCCTGGTGGCATTCCTGGCCCTGGTGGTCCCATCATGGGGGGGCCCATCATAGGACCTCTAGGACCCATTGGAGGCATTCCCATATTACCAGGCATATTAGCCCCTGCCATCCCTGGTGGTCCCATTGGTCCTCGAGGAGGACCACCTGGTCCAGCCATATTTGGTGGTCCTCCAGGACCAGGAGGGCCATTTGGTGGTCCACCCGGTCCAGCTAAAATACAGAGATAATATTGAATATAAGATCCTAAACTGGACTTTGAACTATAAAACAATATACAAATATGGTATAAATATCATTTAAATAAAAATTTCAAAATACTGTATATTAATTCATAAAATGGATTTAGGCATACAGTATATACAAAAAATTAAATGTATAAATTTTGCATTAAGTAAATAGGGAATTTAACGTTACTCTTACATATTTTACTTAAAATGTCCAGCTGTAGAGTTTATGCACTACTTTTACAACAAAAAATGTTTATCTTCCCTTCAGATGAACTATTTCGTTGGACTATATTTTTTTGCATGTACATTTAAGAAAAATCCCTTTTAAGGAGAGAGGCAAGAATACCTCCACTGCGTTCTACTGCATGTCGCAAAAAGTCACCTAAATGGGGTGGAGTGATGGGACTGGGAATCTTCTCTGTATATTCCTCCCACAGAGATTCAAACTTATTGCTTTTATTTTACCACCCTTCTTATATGCTTTTGAAAATAAACATTAGTAAAAAAAAAAAAAAAGGAAAAAATATAAATAAAATAATTCTATGAAACTTTAGTAACGTTAAAGTGTTTTCAGTTAAAAATGTAAAACATTACCTTGCATATTCGCTGGTGGTGGTATCGCAGCTCCTTTGGGAATTTTACCCGCTTTAAATGCAGCAGCTGAAAAAGAGAGGAAACTCAATAAATAAGGTCCAGTAGTCAAACATGTACATAGCACAAAGAATAACTCTTCAGTTCGATTCCAAGACATCTTACATTAAGAAGTAAACAATCTGTATATTTCTAGTGAAGGGAAAAACAATTCCATCCACATATTCTGTTAGACTTAGCCAGTGATAGGGGAGAAAGGGATTCACACTAAATCCACAAGAGGGTGTCTTCAGAACCAATTTCTAGGGCCAGATTATCAGGGGCGTGGCAATCCTTCCCTTTAATTCATCTTAAAAACCAACTTAAATGGATGAGGTATAAGGGGAGTGGCAAGCCTTTCCTGTAAATTCTGGTTTCTCGCTGCATAATGAGCTGGAAGAAAGACAAAGATGAGCAGGATATGTTGGCACTCTCCTAGGAAATAAAAATGAAAAAGATGAGCAGGGTATGTTGGAACCCTTCTTGGGGGAAAAAAATGAGCAGGGTATGTTGGTATCCTACTTGGAAAAAAGACAAAGATGAGCAGGCTATGTTGGTACCCTCCTTGTAAAAAAAAGATAAAGATGAGTAGGTATATACTGGTACTTTCCTTGGAAGAAAGACAAAGATGAGCAGGGTATGCTGCTACCCTGGTACTCAAAGTCTTATTTATAGTTGCGACCACCCTGCTTCCTTAGTGATATATAATGCATCATATGATAAATTAAATACGCTGTATAAACACGAGTTAAGAAGGAATTACTGACACTGTGTACATATTAATACTACCTAAAATACTACAATAAAAGCAAGTTAAGCAAATGTAGTTTCAAAGCAAGATAAAGTATTATTGGTAATAAAATCATGATAACTTTCTACATCTGTTTCTTTTAAAATTTCTCATACATTTCTACATTTATAGTAAAAAATAAGTTGTATATTGATCTAAAGACACTTTCGTCTTCTATTATTCTTTAAAACTTAGTTTTGATCCATATCTTCCCCATCTCATAAATACTGTCTTCCCTCAAGAAGCAGGTCTGTCAGTATCTCTTCACATCTTTTTCATTCATCTACAATGCTTCTACGATTTTTTTAAATTTCAATACATATACACTCAACTCGCTTTTTACGCTTTGCTATAATACGCGAAATTGGAATAACGCCTCCAAAAATAATAGTAATACGAAATGCGCGAGCTACGCACTCACATGCGAGAAAAAGTTTAAAAAATGGTTGTATAGTAACTAAGTGACCGCCTGAGGCAGTTTCCCACCATGCTGCCATGTGCTTCAGTCACTCTTCACCCAGTATTAACCCCAACAGCAACCAGTGGTTTGCTCTCCCCCTCCCTGCTCCTTTTCTCCTCCCTCTCCTACCGCTTAAGTCTCCTCCTCCTTCTCCTACCGCTAACGTCATCTTTGTTTACGTTTGCAGATATGGGTTCGTTTTTGCTGTACAGTATTTATTTGTAAGTCTGTATATCATTTATACTCTACACTATTTGCATCTTAATATAAATAACTACAGGTCTTTCTGCTCTGTTATGTACTTATAAAATATGTTTTACTTATCTTTTATCTTTGGCATAGTGCATTTATGTACGGTTGTGGAACGTATATATGCCTATTATCATTGTTTCTTATGGTAAATGACTGGTTACATTAAGCGAATTCTACATTACACGTCACTTCTGAGGACCTATCCTTGCGTTGTTCCAAGAGGTGAGTGTACTCAATATTTCATCTATTTTTCTATATACTGTATTTACTTTTCACAAATATCTTCCCTGTCTCATATACTGCTTTCCTATGTGTATGTCATATCTCCATATAATCATTATTTATATATTACCTTCTACTTCCTTAATTTTTTACATATATATTTAATATCAAGTTTTTTCCATATACTTTAACTGTTATCATACTCACGTCAAACAGCGTAGGGTCAAGACAGTAAATTCTGCATCATGTATAGCTCAATGGTAGAAGGAGCAAGTTGGAAAGCGACTAACACAAGTTCGATCTCACTGCAGGGCATTAAGAATGGCATCCAGCCATTATATCCCTTATAACTCCAACGTGTCTGTGTCCACCCTCATTCGAATGGGGACTAATTGTGACACATAAAACAATGCTCTAATTATAAAAATGTCAGGAAAACACATGTAAGTCTCCACTTCCATTCGAATGGGAACTACTTGTGTCAGGAAAAACAGGTCTTTGTCCATCCTCATTTGAGATCGTAACACATAAAACAGGCAAAAAAAATAACAATTGCAGTAACACATTACTTACTCGTGGCATCAATTAAATTTTGAGCTTGCTCCTCCATCCACTTCTGATAATAAATCTTCACATTTTCTTTATGTTTGCGCCCCTGGCAGTGTGTTTTACGAACAGACGGCTGTAAAAGAGGGATAATAATGAACAAATCCTCAATGTGTTGTTTATTTAAATACTGTATTTAATACACTCCCTCAGCAGAAGTAAGCAAGAATACCTCCTCCAAGTATTCCTGCCCCTCTTTTGTATTTTCCTCCCACAATGAGCCAAGTTTTATATTTGACACAGAAACTCCTCTTGTAAGGGGAATTTTGACTTTTGTTTATAGATGACGATACAGAAGCTCCCCTACTTACGAACATACGTTATGAACGTTCACAGATACGAACAAAAACATACCCATGTATTAATATATGTATTATAGTACTGTACTGTAATATTATATTAATATTACTGTATTATAATTCATTAATACAGTACACTTTATATTTCATGTAGTATTAAGTGTTTCTAGCCTAAGTACTGTACAGTGCTGCAAGTGTATGAACTTTACAGTACTTTTTTTTACACAAATACAACTTATGAACGGACTTCTGGAACCTGTCTCGTTCGTAACTTCGGGAGTGTCTGTACTATATCACCACAGGCCCAACCCATCCACTATGAACACAACTACCCCCCCTCCTCCTTATCTCCAAATGCCTAGATTAAATAATGCTTTTATTGCCATATAAGCCACCCTGGGACACTGGATTCGTGCTCCCAGAGTGAGAGAGCTGGGTAAAATACCCACAGTCTAACTCTATACTTATGGAGTCACACATAAGTAGCCTTGTAAGGGGGTGGCCGAGTCAATGAACACATTCACCAGAAACTAAAATACCTCAACCATTCCTCTTAGCTCCTACCACCCAGAATGGGTCATCCACGTGTAAAGAAATAAGGATCTTTTGCCTTGACAAACGACAGTCGCAACTGGTTTACCCCTACCACTTTAAATCAAGCTATAAGTACAGCACATTATGAGGTAGCGATAAGATCAGAAACGAGGTAATGAGAGGTACCTCAAAAGTTAGAGAAATATCAGATAAGATACAAGAAAGTAGACTAAGATGGTATGGTCATGTCGTTAGGAGGGAAGAACAGTATGTTGGGAGGAGGGTGATGGAAATGGATATACAGATAAGGAGAGGGAGGGGGAGACCAAAGCGTAGGTGGATGGATTGCATCAATTACGACCTGAGGTCTAAAGGTTTGTTGGGTGATGAGGTATGGGACAGGAATATATGGAGAACACTGGCCAGAAACATCGACCCCACTTAAAAGTGGGAAAAGATATAGACGAAGAAGAAGAAGAATTAGTATCAAATGATCTAGCACTACAACAAATCAAGTCGATTTATCACTGTGTCAATAATTTCCTATATTTACAAGTCTACAGCAGAAATATATTCAGTAATTAAAGCAAGTAAAACATATAATTGAGGATCTACTCATTCTCAGATCTAAAGAAGAAAATAAAAGATGAAGGAAATATTTACAATATGAACTACAGAAGAAAGTTTATAGAACTTCATTAATTCTGAGCTCTAAAGAAGTAAGAAAAAGATGGATCATATATATATGTACACTGTAAGGTTTTCAACTATATTTATAAAACAACTTTTTAAGTCGCATATCTAACGAGGTAAACTAAAGATGTCTAAAATTTCGACAGGATAAACTTCTGAACAGAGTTCATAACCTGAAAAAGTGCTAATGCTCCCAAGTAACCCTCAGTATCAGGTGAAGAGAGAGTTAACATCGTAATAAAGACCCCAATATTAATTTAATTCTGTATTTTATTTTACAAGAGTTTCTGAGAATATAACTGAATGTTGGGAAAAAAAAAAATTTAATACAGTAAATTAATTCTAATATACGAAAAAGGTTGCTAAGGCATTGCCCAGAAGGGCAGTTCATACTCACCGAGTCATGTGTGAGATATGTATCGCAATAGTCACAGTAGTACCTGAAAAACAGAGTAACAAATATCATCAAAAAAAATTAAAAAAAACTAAATAAATAAATAAATAAACGCAGACAGGTTGGAGCTGGGAGATTAAGGATGGATGCATTTACTACCATCCTACAGCGGCCTGAGCCCGCGTTAGTCAGGCCTGACATTTTCAAACTTGCATGCTTTACCAATGAGCTACTGCAGCCCCCTATAGACAAATATGGATAAGGATTTAAAGTAAATGAAAATTTACCTATTATGTGAATGACTTCATAAACCATAAACCATGGTAAATGAGAAGCCTTACCATGAAGATATTTCCAATATATATTATACATGATAAAATAAAAAAAATAGAGATATAATATGAGCAGAGCATGTGGTGTATCTGCCATAAAAATGAGAGTACAGGGAAACCCAAACTTCTGAGCACAAAAGCAATGTATCACACAAGACAAAAAGGGCATTCTAGTTATGTATAAACACTAGTTCCACACAACCTCTGTGCATTTATACACTGTTCAAAGTCTAAGACCTGGACATTGCCCCAAACCTAACCTTACTATTGCCTACAGCAGACATAACTTTAATCTCTACAGTCTGGATTCCCTTTGCACTATATATTGAAGTTTTACTGTTATCATTTTATTAACTACCCTGTCGTAACTTGTGTATTTTGGCTTGTTAACTATATTAAGTTACGATAAGAAGAATCCAAACCTTTAAGAATATGCAGTTATGTTTTCTGTGATGTCCAAATTCCAACTGGGATACTTTGTGACGTGCACCCAAGTTGAATTAGGGAATTAGACAATTTGTTTTCATCATATACATTTTACCAAAAACATAAATGACCCTATTAAAAATGGTAAAATAGTGCAATTTCACCCTAAATTGCTTGTATAAACTCGTGGCATCCTTTATACCAGGTAATGGGAGGAATATTTTGGAGTTTGGTTAGGTAGGGCAGAATAATGGAGGAAGTACATTAATCCCTCAATTTATTGGACTAATAAGACAGGACCGTGATCCATAAAACCATATGTTTCTTGCGGGGAGGGGGTCTTTAGTGGCTAATATCAACACTCACATTATGAAAAGAAGTGGAATAATACTTTTAATCAAGCACTACATCAAAATCAACATCCAAAGTGACAATGTACTCGTAAAATACCAATAAACTATAAATACAATAAATTCAATTTTTTTCATTTTGAGGAAGAGAGAGAGAGAGAGAGAGAGAGAGAGAGAGAGAGAGAGAGAGAGAGAGAGAGAGAGAGAGAGAGAGAGAGAGAGAGAGAGAGAGAGATTCAGTTATCCTTATGTACTCCCTTGGCTATTGTCCAGGGGTGCCACAACCGAAAAATAATATATCTGCTGCTCCAGATTTTGTCCATAACATCCAAAGTCCATCGAATTGAGGTCTGTTACAACGAGGGTCGAGTGTATATGAAAAGAAGAGGGTAATTATCATTGCCTTGGTGGAAGATATTTATAGGGTTCTCTTAAGGAGTTTTTTGAAGATCAGTAAAGGCCAGCTGTATTTGAAAAGAGGGCTAGTTACCTAGATATTGGAAGAGTAGTATTTAGCTATTTGTACAGTTTACAACCATAATACCTTAAAATAACCAGTCTGTTTGAGAAAGGAGATAATCGCTTAAGTAAAGCTTTATAATGCTGCTGTTACATAATTACGATTATATACAACATATTAGTAATAATTAATGGCATTATAATACTACCACACAGAGTTCATGCATAGGAATACTTGTCTGTTACAGACTTAGGATGTTTTTGTTCTTTCCCTAAAGTGCATACAAGAACAGATTAGTCGCGAAGGGAGGCCGAAGCAATTTCAGGTTTTCCCATAGAGCTCTTGTGTTGTTGGCGTATGTGGTTAAATGCGCAGCAGTCTTCCACAACGTCTTTCATTGTATGGGGCACAGTTTGGTTAAGTAGCAAGGTTGTCTCTAGGATACCACTATGGCACACTAAAAGTTGGAATCACTGTGGAATCATGCCTAAATTCATAATTATCATAAAAAATATTTATTTATTAAAAACAGAAAGTCTACATTTACCGAATTAGGGTAGTTTACAGCTTAGCGAGCCATGCCGCTCAACGACCTCATCCTTCCACTCAGGTAAGTAGTTCGACTGAAGGTTAGGTAAGTATTTTAGTTAGGATATTAAGATGGGGGATCCCAGGGGGGCGAAGCCACCAAACTAAAATAGTAAAAAATTGTTTCGTATGCCTATTTTTCACCAGTTTTGTTGTGTGTTCATCCGCCAGTTCTCTAGTCAGAGCCTATCGCCATCTATTGGTAGGTTTTGAACATTGGTATGGCCCGCTAAACTGAAGGTGTTCCCCAAATTACTATTTAGTCCCCAGCTCATGGCCGCTTAACAAACTAAAGCCCTGAGGCGATAATGCTTTGAACTACAAGAATTATATCTGCTAACAATATTTGTAATATCCTCAAATCTGGATATATTTAACAATCTACTTTAAATTTTACTAAGTCTTCACAAAACTACTTTCAAAATTACGTACTTAGGCATTTTTCTTCAAACGAGGCTGCTTCAAAGAAAAAATATAGCGAGAGCTGTTCTGCCTCTCCTATCCTTCCGCCTCAAACGTAAACAATGTGACGAACATATACAGCTCGCTAAAAAGTGCCCAAAACTCTATTTTAGTAATATTTCTAACATATGTAATTAATTTTCCCTTCAAAACGTAACTCTTAATTATGTAACTATCTACTAATAGTATTTCAATATACAACAATATAATTTATCATCTTAATCTATAGCTAAAAATACGTGACTTTCACAGTTTGTACATATTTGCTATTTGATTAGTAATAAGTAATATTTTTAGAATTATAATTCCATATTTTGCTCTCTTTGAAAATTGTATATTATGATATTTTTTTTATTTAGAAGAATGAAAAGATTTCTTATATATTTAAGATACATTACTTTTACTGAAATAACAACCAGCTTTTCAGCCTATGTGAAGTGAATTGGGGTGGATTACAGGGCCACAAATATTTATATGCCTTATAACAAACTAATTTAGTAGTCATATTTTTTTTCTTTTAAGAGAGTGACACCGGGACAGGCAGAAACTGCCCTCATCAATAATGGCCCGACTACGAGAAAATACCAAGGAAGAAGGAAAAGAAAAAGGTTAAGGGCAAGGCATAGATGAGGTTATAGTTCTGTCTGACAAGATATCAAGATTACCACAATATCATTTAAGGTAAGAAAATAGGCCACAGTAATAATTATGAAGCAATTTTTATGTATCGAAAATGAACAGACCAAAAATATCACACTACACGAATAAAAAGGCGGCAATACAGTATCAGTGTTACCATAAAAACAGAAAACCAGAACAATGTACAGTTCGTTATGACAACAAGAAGCAAAATTAAGGGATCACTTTACAACAACAACAAAAATTATTAATAAATAAAGTGAAAATATATATATATATATATATATATATATATATATATATATATATATATATATATATATATATATATATATATATATATATATATATATATATATATATATATATATATATATATATATATATATATATATATATATATATATATATATATATATATATATATATATATATATATATATATATATATATATATATATATATATATATATATATATATATATATATATATATATATATATATATATATATATATATATATCAATTAATAAATACATTAATATATAAATAAAGAAGACATATATCATACCACTACAACACTCCAAATAAAGAAAGAAAATACACTATGCCACTACAACACTCCCCTGCCAGTACAGGAGTACATTAGTGTTTAATACTGATAATAGAAAATATAGATATATAATATATATGTGGAAAAATAGATACAAAAATACAAATTAATAATATACATAATCAGGGTTACGATTAAATCTAACTCGACGAGATTTCGTAACAACAGATTGAGGTATTTTCTCTTCAATAGCATCTTCATTATCAATATTTTCAGGAATAGATGCATTACTAGGAATTAATGTATCAGAATCTGTATCATTTGTGGAATTAGAATCAGAAAAATCATTATTTACACTTGGTTCATTCACATCAGAATTGACAGCTTCTGGCACAGAATCATTATTTACAGTAGGTTCTGTCTCATTAGAACTGATAGTTTTTGGTATTGAGGCAGGTTTCAATCTATCTACAGATACTGTAGTTAAATTTCCAGAAAGCTGACGTAAAATAAAATATTTATCACCACGTTCCACAACTTCAAGTGGACCAAAGTAGGGAGCCTCTAAAGGGCGACGTACACGATCCACTCTAACCCAAACATGTGTACATGATTCAAGATCTTTTGGAACATAAGGTTTAACAGAGGATGAATGAAGGTATCCATAAGAGGAGTCAGAAAAATCTAATTCATGCATTCGAGATACAAATTCAGAGACAATTTCTTTTTGTTGTGCAAAAGAAGGAATTTCAGTTGTTACCATGATTTTAGGACTAAGTAGCATACTTTCTGTTACCAAAGTAAATGGAGAAACTCCAGACTCTGTGGGGAGACATCTTAAACCTAAAAGCACTATTGGTAAAGAAGCAAGCCAATCATCTTTACGTGCCATCAGAGATACTTTCAATACTCTATGTGATCTTTCAACCATGCCATTGGATTGAGGGTGATATGAAGTGGTACGCAGTCTATGAAATCCAATTATAGAGGAAAGTTGCTGAAATAATGCAGATTCAAACTGAGCACCTCTATCAGTAAAAACATATAATGGCACTCCAAAACGAGATACCCAACCTTTAATAAAAGCAAAAGCAACAGTGGTAGCAGAAATATCTGTGATGGGGATGGCTTCCAACCATCTAGTAGCTCTGTCAATACAGGTAAGAACGTATTGTTCTGGTGCTGTAAAAGACTGGCCAGGGACTTTACTAGGAGGGAGAGGACCAACAATATCTAAATGTACAAATCCATATCTCCCAAAAGGTGCTGTAAAATTTGTAATAGGAGCACGGGTATGGCGGTGTATTTTAACCTGCTGGCAAGAAGTACACTCTTTAGTCCAACTTCGAATATCTCGATCCATATTAGGCCAAAAGTACCTAGCTTTGATAAGGCGCAATGTACCTTTGACTCCTGGATGTGAAATGTTATGCATAAGTTGAAATACTGATTTACGACAAGCTAAGGGAAGAAATGGTCTTGGATGGGGTGTTGACATGTCACAATATAAGTCATGATTCTGAATTTTGAAAATTTTCAATCTCTCTTTGTAATTAAGAATTTCTGTGTCAGTGGATTGGCTCTCAGCTATACTGGTTAAATCATGTAAGTCCACTGAGACAGAAGATACAGGTAATGGTCTGGAAAGACAATCTGCTACAATATTGTCTGCACCCTTGATATGTACAACATCTGATATATACTCGGTAATTAAAGACCAATATCGTTGCTGTCTATCTGACTTGGCTGTATGAGGATTCTTAAATGCAAAAACAAGGGGTTTATGATCAGTAAATAAAACGGTTTCACGTCCTTCAATTACATGTTTAAATTTCAGTACAGCCAGATACGCAGCAAGCAGTTCTCGGTCAAAAGTAGAATAACACCTCTGAGTTTCTGATAATTTCTTTGAAAAGAATTCAATAGGGACAAAATTACCATCCTGAATTTGGTGTAACGCAGCTCCAGCTGCCACTTGGGAACAATCAGTCACCAGATGCAGTGGAGAATTACACTTACTAGTGAAATATGCAATGGTACAAGCATTGTTAAGTGACTCTTTAGCACTTACAAAGGCAGATTCTGCTTCCGAATTCCATACTAGTTCTTTAGAATTAGGCTGTAATCTAATTAATTCGGTCAAAGGATATACAACATCAGAAAAATGCGGTACCATTTGTCTATAGTAATTGAGCATTCCTATAAACCTACGTAAGGCAGCAGAATCTGCTGGCTTAGGAAAATCAACAATATCTGTCTGTTTATGAGAACCAGGTTTTAAACCATTAGCAGTGATCAAATATCCTAAATATTCTATTTCATTTTTAAAGAATTCACATTTATCAATAGAAATTTTAAGATTATTAGAGCTTAGGATTTCAAATACTATAGACAAATGTCTCTTGTGCTCTTCTGTATTCTCTGAAAATATCAGAATATCATCCAGGTAAATAAATACAAAATCAAGGTTTCTAAATAAATTGTCCATCAAACGTTGAAAAGTGGCAGGGGCATTCCGAAGACCATAAGGCATATATAAATATTCAAATAGCCCAAAGGGTGTGGTTACTGCTGTCTTTTCAACATCTGAAGGATTCATAGGGATCTGGTGATAGGCTTTTAACAAATCAATTTTACTGAATATCTTTTTCTTGTAAAGCTTTAATGATACACTACTAATATGTGGTAAAGGATATTTATCTGGCTTGGTCAAAGTATTAAGTTGCCTAAAATCACCACATACTCTCCACTCTCCTGGCTTAGGTTTAGGAACTAAATGAATGGGTGAAGCCCAAGGTGATTTAGAGGGTTGTACAATACCCATATCCAACAACTGTTTAAATGCTTCCTTGGCAGCAGAATATTTGTCTGGAGCCAACGGACGACATCTAGCAAATGTCGGAGGAAAACTCCCTGTATCTATATAATGAAAAACATTAGAATTCTTGAAAGAATTATTAGCTGTAAGAGGCTTAACACAGGACAAGAGTGAGGGAAAATCTTGGAACAACTGTTGTACAGAATCAGGTAAATAGTTCAAATTATTAATCACATAAGAAACATTATGATTTGCAATATCACCTTTTACAGAACATTGTGTTATATTGTCATGTAAAGTTTTATTCTTACAATCAATAAACAATCCAAAATTGCAAAGAAAATCATTACCTAATAAAGGTGTACATACATCTGCAACAACAAATGTCCACTTAAATCGACGGCGCAACTGGCAGCCTCTGTCATCGCGAGGAGAGCATTAGGTGTGGTCCTTCTTTCCCCCTGAAGTTGTCAATTAACATACGGTCAAAATGGGGAAAGCATTCGATCCTATGAGTTTTATGAAAGATTTCTTGGCCGGTGGTATCGCCGCTGCCATTTCCAAGACTGCCGTGGCACCCATCGAGAGAGTGAAATTGTTGCTGCAAGTACAAGCGGCTTCCAAACAGATCTCCGCCAACAAAGCTTACAAGGGTCTCGTCAATTGTTTTGTCCGTATTCCCAAAGAACAGGGTATCCTTGCTTACTGGCGTGGTAATCTTGCTAATGTCATCAGATACTTCCCCACTCAGGCTCTTAACTTTGCCTTCAAGGATAAGTATAAGCAGATCTTCTTGGGTGGTGTAGATAAGAAGACCCAATTTTGGCGTTTCTTCATTGGTAATTTGGCCTCTGGTGGTGCTGCTGGTGCAACTTCCCTATGCTTTGTCTATCCTCTTGACTTTGCTCGAACCAGGTTGGCTGCCGATATTGGCAAGGGCCCTGAGCAGAGAGAGTTCAAGGGCTTGGGCGATTGCTTAGTGAAGATTGCAAAGTCCGATGGCCCCATTGGTCTGTACAGAGGTTTCGGAGTGTCTGTGCAAGGTATCATCATTTACAGAGCGGCCTTCTTCGGTCTGTACGATACTGCTAAGGGCATGCTCCCAAGCAATCTTAACATCTTCTTCTCTGGGGTTATTGCTCAGACCGTGACCACAGTCTCTGGTATCATTTCGTATCCCATCGACACCGTGCGTAGGAGAATGATGATGCAGTCCGGCCGCAAGGGAGCTGATATCATGTACAAGAACACTATTGACTGCTGGAGGAAGATTGCTGCCCAAGAAGGTGGTAAAGCAATCTTCAAGGGTGCCTTCTCCAACATCATCCGTGGTACTGGTGGTGCTTTTGTCCTCGTGCTCTACGATGAGATTCAGCTGATTCTCTTTGGCACAAAGAGCGGCGGCGGAGAGTAAAAATGACACCTCTCGTATAATCATAGCCTCGTAGCGTCATCTTTGGTCGTGATTTTTTTTATTGAAGGTGGGAGCTGAGAGGAGGAGGAGAGGGAAGTTTAAAAAAAAATAGGGAGAGGGAATTCAAGTGGTAGGATGAAAGGTAATTAGGTACTTAAAAAAAATTGTGTACAAATTTAAAACTAAAAAAATTGATACTAATACTTTTCATCCTAGTTTGCCACTCTTGTGTATAGTTCTATATAATTTTATCTCATTTTTTAAAGTTAAGGTGTAGAGAGAGAGGGGGAGAGAGAATGAACATCCTTTAAAGTTGAACTCTCTCATCTTTTACTCGAGTCTTGTTACGAAAATTATATATTTTCTATGCGATGTTTGTTCGTTAGGTTACACAGTTGGTTCAGTGAGTAATGTCCCAATCAAAGGAAGGACCCATGAATTTATCCCAGTTTGGTAAATATTCAATGGGAGCTGTAATATATAAAGAGGGAATTGCTGATGTACAGGAATATTGTCCAATTGAGGAAAGAAAATTGACCACACCTAATGACACGTTTTTCCACCTCTTCTATAGCTTGAAAAAAGCCAAAAAGTCTTAGAAAAAAAATCAATGGCAACTCTTAAACTCCATTCCCGTATTGTGAATTTAAAAAAAAAAAAAAAAAAAAAAAAAAAGCGGCAATACAGTATCAGTGTTACCATAAAAACAGAAAACCAAAACAATGTACAGTTCGTTATGACAACAAGAAGCAAAATTAAGGGATCACTTTACAACAACAACAAAAATTATTAATAAATAAAGTGAAAATATATATATATATATATCAATTAATAAATACATTAATATATAAATAAAGAAGACATATATCATACCACTACAACACTCCAAATAAATAAAGAAAATACACTATGCCACTACAGTATCACTAAGTATAAAATGGAAGCGATCAGGAGACGGGAAGATACGAGCTTTGGGCTCTTTCCCGTAAACACAATTAGGTAATCCCAATTAGGTAATCACATATATATATATATATATATATATATATATATATATATATATATATATATATATATATATATATATATATATATATATATATATATATATATATATATATATATATATATATATATATATATATATATATATATATATATATATATATATGTGTGTGTGTGTGTGTGTGTGATTACCTAATTGTGATTACCTAATTGTGTTTACGGGAAAGAGCCCAAAGCTCGTATCTTCCCGTCTCCTGATCGGTTCCATTTTAGACTTAGTGATACTTATCGTACCTGTCCTTAAAACTATGGATTGAGATAGCATTAACTACCTCCTCGCTTAGCCAATTCCAATTATCAACTACTCTTACACTGAAAAAGTATTTCCTTACATCCTGCAAAGAAGTTTTCTTACGAAGCTTCAAACTATGACCTCTAGTTCTAGAGCCAGCCATATCGAAATATCGATCCCTATCCACTCTATCATAACCATGAAGGAATTTAAAGACTGTCACCATATCCCCCCTTACTCTTCTAGCTTCCAGTGATGGCAAGTCTAATTCCCTCAGCCTCTCATCATAACTGAGATTGCGTATTTCTGGCACCAGTTTCGTGGCATGTCTTTGAACTTTTTCAAGCTTAGCTATGTGCTTTTTCAAGTGCGAATTCCAAAAGGGGGCTGCATATTCGAGTTTTGGCCTCACATAGGTTACATAAATATTTCTGAACATTTCCTTGTCCATGTGCCTGAAGGCTACCCTTACATTTGATAAGAATGCATATGCTGCCCTTACTACGCCATTTATATGTATTTCTGGAGACAAATCTGCCAGTATGTTTACTCCTAGATCTCTCTCATTTTCTGTCTCTTGAAGTTGTACTCCAGCCACCGAGTAGTCAACCTTGGGCCTTCTTGCACTTGTACCCATTCTCATTACCTTACATTTTGAGGTATTGAATTTCATTAGCCACTTTTCTGACCACTCATGCAGATTATTTAGATCCTCCTGAAGTTCTCTAACATTGTTCTCGTTTTTTTCTTTCTTCACAATCTTTGCATCATCTGCAAACATATTCATGAATGAATTTACAGACTCTGGTAGGTCATTTACATATACAAGGAACAAAAGTGGCCCCAAAACTGAACCCTGTGGAACTCCACTACTAACTCTTCTCCATTCAGACACTGAGTGTCTTACTCTAACCCTCTGTTCCCTTCCTTCTAAGTAAGTTTTTATCCATTCCAGAACATTTCCACCTATTCTAGCCATTGAGTGCAGCTTTCTAATAAGTCTCCCATGTGGAACAGTGTCAAACGCTTTCTGGAAGTCTAGGAATATGCAATCTGCCCAGCCCTCTCTTTCCTGTAAGATTTGGCTTACCTCATCATAAAATTCTAATAAGTTTGTTACTGTTGATCTACCTTCTCTGAAGCCATGTTGCCTCACTGACAAAAAGTTGAAGGATTCCAAGTGAAGAGAGATATGTTTCCTTAGTAGTTTCTCCATAACTTTGCAAACTATGCTGGTCAAGGAAACTGGTCTATAGTTCAGAGCCGTATCCCTCCTTTCCTTTTTGAAGATAGGTATCACATTTGCTTGTTTCCAGCATCTTGGAATCTCCCCCGACTCCAGTGACTCCTTAAATATGATACTTAGTGCCACTGATATTGTGTTTGCGCATTTTTTAAGCACATGAGGGGATATGTCATCAGGACCTGTAGCTTTATGAACATCTAAATCCATCAGCGCTTTGCATACCTCTGTGGCTGTAAGGTTGATGTTCTCTAATACCGGCCCTTGAGCTTCTATCACTGCAATCTGAGGGGGTGGGGTATTTTCTACTTTAAATACTGACTGAAACTCCTTGTTCAATTCTTTGCAGATCTCTTCGTCCGTCTCAGTGATGCTTCCATCCGCTCTCTTTAGCCTTAAAACCTGTTCTTTTACCTTCAGTTTTCCTCTGATAAAGCTGTGGAAAAGCTTGGGATTTTCTTTAGCCTTCCTGGTGATGTCCCTCTCATAATCTCTCTCTGCCTCTCTCCTTTTACTTATGTAGTCATTTCTTGCTCTTTTGTAGGCTTGCCAGGCATTTATGTTTTTTCTCCTCCTATACCTTTTCCAGCATTTGTCTCTCCACTCCTTAGCTCTTTTACACCCATTATCGAACAATTTCTCTCTGGCATGAATTACACCTACTTTGGTGACAGGTATGCAGCAATCTACTATCTTCCCATATTTCTCACAAAAGATGTCATACATTTCTTGTACAGATTTGTTGTAAAATAAGGTTCTCCAGTCAATAACTGCAAAAAGCTCATTCATTTTGATGTAATCTCCTTTCCGATAGTTCCTCCTCATGTCCTCAGTGCCTCTACTCTCAGGAAGAATATCTTCAATGATATACTCCATCAACAACACACAGTGGTCACTCTTTCCAATTGGTGGTTCATACTCAATATTTTCAATATCCAACACATTATCTGTGAACACTAGATCAAGTAGTGATGGCTCATCCCCACCCCTGGCTCTTGTTGGTTCCATTACATGTTGGTGTAGGAAATTCCCTTGTACGCAATCTAGGAATCTTGCCCCGAATGAGTCCTCACCACTGTGTGGGTCAAGATTTATCCAATCTATCTCTTTATGATTAAAGTCTCCCATAATCAAAATCCTACATTTTTTCTCCCGTGCCATGTTAACAACTGAGTTTATGACTTCAATAGTACCTATATGACTTTCCTCATAAATTTCAAGCCTATTTTGGTTCCTTGGTGGGTTGTATACAACAGTTATTATAATGCTCTCTGACCCAGTATTTATGCGAGCAACAAGAAATTCCTTGAACTCACTTTCTATAGCCAAGTTTATTTCTTCAACTTGAATCCTCTCACTTATGAGCAGTGCTATCCCTCCACCAGTCCTCTCAGATCTTTCAACCCTAAGTATTCTGAAGCCCTTAGGAAAAACTGTGACACTGTTTATGTCCTCACTCAACTTAGTCTCTGTAATTGCTACTATATCTGCCTTACTGTTGTGAATCCTATCTTTTAATTCTACTGCCTTACCAGCTAATCCATCAGCATTTGTGTATAACAATCTTAATGAGGCCCCATCCCCTGATCTTCTATCATTATCTTCTTTATCTCCCCTTTGTCTGGAAGTATTCTGTAACGAAAATTTTTCTTCTGTTCTTCATTTCTCTCATCATTTAACCTTCTTGCCTCTTGCAACAAGTTTTTGATCTTTCCCATCTCTTCCTGTGTTCTGTATCGTCTAATGAACACTTCTTTGCATTCTTGAAGGTCTTTTAGACTTTTTTTTCTCAACAATATTTCCCTACATGTTTCCCCTCTCTCAAAGGTTACTTTTGTTGGTCTCGGCTTTTCTTCCCTCGAATATTTACCTAGTTGGTGTATGTTTACAATATCCTCAGGACCACATACTACTCCAAGCTTTCTTATCAGGTCTACAACCCTAGCTTTATTTTCTTCAAGTCTCCCCTGCCATGTTGGCTCCCGGGATTCACCTATGCCTGAGATTACCACTGTCTTCTCCTTATCAAGTGCCTGTCTGATGAGTGGGTTTGCCCTTTCCATCACAACGTCTTTCATTTTTTCGATTACTGTCTCTTTATAGTCAACTGTTTGTATGTTTTCAAGTGCCACCACCTTTACAGCCTCTTTTACTGCCACATTCCCCTTTAGTGCATCAGCAAAGGACGTTTTCATGGCATCATTTTCCATATTCAGCTCCTGGAACTCTTTTCTGAACTGTTCAATGTTTTCCTTAATCTGGACATTCCAAGCAGCAATCTCGTCTCTCTCTTCCTCCTTCTGTCTTTCCGAATTCTTATGACCTTTCATCCTTCAAAAAGCAGATCTATCGTCATCTCAGAGCCTAGTCCTCCATATCTCTGGGTCCTCTGTACTATAACTGTTTTTTTTTTTTCTGTCTGTCGTTTTCCTTTGTGCAACATTACCTTGTAGTGGCATAGTGTATTTTCTTTCTTTATTTGGAGTGT
Organism: Halocaridina rubra; assembly: GCA_037179515.1. Lineage (NCBI taxonomy): Eukaryota > Metazoa > Arthropoda > Malacostraca > Decapoda > Atyidae > Halocaridina > Halocaridina rubra. The sequence continues at coordinate 87,444 of JAXCGZ010011507.1, forward strand.
TGTAGTGGTATGATATATGTCTCCTTTATTTATATATTAATGTATTTATTAATTGATATATATATATATATTTTTTCACTTTATTTATTAATAATTTTTGTTGTTGTTGTAAAGTGATCCCTTAATTTTGCTTCTTGTTGTCATAACGAACTGTACATTGTTTTGGTTTTCTGTTTTTATGGTAACACTGATACTGTATTGCCGCCTTTTTTTTTACTTTATAGTTCTGTCTGACAAGATATCAAGATTACCACAATATCATTTAAGGTAAGAAAATAGGCCACAGTAATAATTATGAAGCAATTTTTATGTATCGAAAATGAACAGACCAAAAATATCACACTACACGAAAAAAAAGGCGGCAATACAGTATCAGTGTTACCATACAAACAGAAAACCAAAACAATGTACAGTTCGTTATGACAACAAGAAGCAAAATTAAGGGATCACTTTACAACAACAACAAAAATTATTAAGAAATAAAGTGAAAATATATATATATATCAATTAATAAATACATTAATATATAAATAAAGAAGACATATATCATACCACTACAACACTCCAAATAAAGAAAGAAAATACACTATGCCACTACAATACTTATCATACCTGTCCTTAAAACTATGGATTGAGATAGCATTAACTACCTCCTCGCTTAGCGAATTCCAATTATCAACTACTCTTACACTGAAAAAGTATTTCCTTACATCCTGCAAACAAGTTTTCTTACGAAGCTTCAAACTATGACCTCTAGTTCTAGAGCCAGCCATATCAAAATATCGATCCCTATCCACTCTATCATAACCATGAAGGAATTTAAAGACTGTCACCATATCCCCCCTCACTCTTCTAGCTTCCAGTGATGGTAAGTCTAATTCCCTCAACCTCTCATCATAACTGAGATTGCGTATTTCTGGCACTAGTTTAGTGGCATGTCTTTGAACTTTTTCAAGCTTAGCTATGTGCTTTTTCAAGTGCGGATTCCAAAAGAGGGCTGCATATTCAAGTTTTGGCCTCACATAGGTTACATAAATATTTCTGAACATTTCCTTGTCCATGTGCCTGAAGGCTACCCTTACATTTGATAAGAATACATATGCTGCCCTTACTATGCCATTTATATGTATTTCTGGAGACAAATCTGCCAGTATGTTTACTCCTAGATCTCTCTCATTTTCTGTCTCTTGAAGTTGTACTCCAGCCACCGAGTAGTCAACCTTGGGCCTTCTTGCACTTGTACCCATTCTCATTACCTTACATTTTGAAGTATTGAATTTCATTAGCCACTTTTCTGACCACTCATGCAGATTATTTAGATACTCCTGAAGTTCTCTACCATTGTTCTCGTTTTTTACTTTCTTCACAATCTTTGCATCATCTGCAAACATATTCATGAATGAATTTACAGACTCTGGTAGGTCATTTACATATACAAGGAACAAAAGTGGCCCTAAAACTGAACCCTGTGGAACTCCACTACTAACTCTTCTCCATTCAGACACTGAGTGTCTTACTCTAACCCTCTGTTCCCTTCCTTCTAAGTAAGTTTTTATCCATTCCAAAACATTTCCACCTATTCTAGCCATTGAGTGCAGCTTCCTAATAAGTCTCCCATGTGGAACAGTGTCAAACGCTTTCTGGAAGTCTAGGAATATGCAATCTGCCCAGCCCTCTCTTTCCTGTAAGATTTGGCTTACCTCATCATAAAATTCTAATAAGTTTGTTACTGTTGATCTACCTTCTCTGAAGCCACGTTGCCTCACTGACAAAAAGTTGAAGGATTCCAAGTGAAGAGAGATATGTTTCCTTAGTAGTTTCTCCATAACTTTGCAAACTATGCTGGTCAAGGAAACTGGTCAATAGTTCAGAGCCGTATCCCTCCTTCCCTTTATGAAGATAGGTATCACATTTGCTTGTTTCCAGCATCTTGGAATCTCCCCCGACTCCAGTGACTCCTTAAATATGATACTTAGTGCCACTGATATTGTGTTTGCGCATTTTTTAAGCACATGAGGGGATATGTCATCAGGACCTGAAGCTTTATGAACATCTAAATCCATCAGCGCTTTGCATACCTCTGTGGCTGTAAGGTTGATGTTCTCTAATACCGGCCCTTGAGCTTCTATCACTGCAATCTGAGGGGGTGGGGTATTTTCTACTGTAAATACTGACTGAAACTCCTTGTTCAGTTCTTTGCAGATCTCTTCATCCGTCTCAGTGATGCTTCCATCCGCTCTCTTTAGCCTTAAAACCTGTTCTTTTACCTTCAGTTTTCCTCTGATAAAGCTGTGGAAAAGCTTGGGATTTTCTTTAGCCTTCCTGGTGATGTCCCTCTCATAGTCTCTCTCTGCCTCTCTCCTTTTACTTAGGTAGTCATTTGTTGCTCTTTTGTAGGTTTGCCAGGCATTTATGTTTTTTCTCCTCCTATACCTTTTCCAGCATTTGTCTCTCCACTCCTTAGCTCTTTTACACCCATTATCGAACAATTTCTCTCTGGCATGAATTACACCTACTTTGGTGACAGGTATGCAGCAATCTACTATCTTCCCATATTTCTCTCAAAAGATGTCATACATTTCTTGTACAGATTTGTTGTAAAATAAGGTTCTCCAGTCAATAACTGCAAAAAGCTCATTCATTTTGATGTTATCTCCTTTCCGATAGTTCCTCCTCATGTCCTCAGTGCCTCTACTCTCAGGAAGAATATCTTCAATGATATACTCCATCAACAACACACAGTGGTCACTCTTTCCAATTGGTGGTTCATACTCAATTTTTTCAATATCCAACACATTATCTGTGAACACTAGATCAAGAAGTGATGGCTCATCCCCACCCCTAGCCCTTGTTGGTTCCATTACATGTTGGTGTAGGAAATCCCCTTGTACGCAATCTAGGAATCTTGCCCCGAATGAGTCCTCACCACTGTGTGGGTCAAGATTTATCCAATCTATCTCTTTATGATTAAAGTCTCCCATAATCAAAATCCTACATTTTTTTTCCCGTGCCATGTTAACAACTGAGTTTATGACTTCAATAGTACCTATATGACTTTCCTCATAAATTTCAAGCCTATTTTGGTTCCTTGGTGGGTTGTATACAACAGTTATTATAATGCTCTCTGACCCAGTATTTATGCGAGCAACAAGAAATTCCTTGAACTCACTTTCTATAGCCAAGTTTATTTCTTCAACTTGAATCCTTTCACTTATGAGCAGTGCTATCCCTCCACCAGTCCTCTCAGATCTTTCAACCCTTAGTATTCTGAAGCCCTTAGGAAAAACTGTGACACTGTTTATGTCCTCACTCAACTTAGTCTCTGTAATTGCTACTATATCTGCCTTACTGTTGTGAATCCTATCTTTTAATTCTACTGCCTTACCAGCTAATCCATCAGCATTTGTGCATAACAATCTTAATGAGGCCCCATCCCCTGATCTTCTGCCATTATCTTCTTTATCTCCCCTTTGTCTGGAAGACCTCTGAAACGAAAATTTTTCTTCTGTTCTTCATTTCTTTCATCATTTAACCTTCTTGCCTCTTGCAACAAGTTTTTGATCTTTTCCATCTCTTCCTGTGTTCTGTATCGTCTAATGAACACTTCTTTGAATTCTTGAAGGTCTTTTAGACTTTTTTTTCTCAACAATATTTCCCTACATGTTTCCCCTCTGTCAAAGGTTACTTTTGTTGGTCTCGGCTTTCCTTCCCTCGAATATTTATTACCTAATTGTGTTTACGGGAAAGAGCCCAAAGCTCGTATCTTCCCGTCTCCTCATCGGTTCCATTTTATACTTAGTGATACTTATCATACCTGTCTGTCTTGAATATATTTCAAGACAGTTTATTTGTACGTACATTATGTAAGTGTTATTTTGCATATAGTTTCGTTTATTGTAACGTAAGTGCATGAATGTATACTTTTAGACTTAGCATGTATACTTATTAATTTCTATCATGTATACATGTATATTCGTATGTATAATGTGTAGTTTATTACGGAGGCTGGCCGTAGAAGACGTGGAGAAAGGAATGTAGGTCACTAATGGATTTTAGCCATTAACCCTTCACCTCCTTGATAACGTTTATTGCATCGCCTCGTTGAACAAAGAACTGTTGTAAGCAAGTCATAACTCAACTTAGTCCTAGTACCAAGGACCCCGACAAACTAGAGGAGTTTGTGGGACTTTCTTATAAAGTTAGTTGCCGTCGTGAGATGCTACGAGGCACTCATTCTTACTGTGTTTGTTGACAGTGCTTATAAGTTTATAATTTGTTCTTCTCGTGGGGTATTACGAGACACTCAAGTAGAAGAACGTGATAGAGATCTGTGGATCAGAAGATACGTTTTTTATTCGGAGTCCTGTGATTGCTGACATCAGGTTTATCCGGACAGATGAGTACAGAGTTATTATATTTCTAACAATATTTATGACTACGTGTGAGGGACAGAATGAGCTCATTTAATTGGACACTCGTAGGTAGAATGTATGTTAGAAAATTTATTATTCTGTATGAGGAACTTTTAATTTAAGGTGAGGAGAGTTTATTTAAATATTCACATATCAGCAGTTCATAAACCCCCTTATAAAATATTTGCATGTATGTCTATGCATGTAATATTAATTATATTTTATTGGTAGAGGATTTAAATTTGAGATCGTGGTAGGCCTCTACTGAAGCCGTGTCAGGATTTCCGAATTTAGGGGGTTATAAGATCGAAGGGTAAATAACACACAGGAAATCCTCCACAGCTTTTGGTCCTTCGAACCGGATGAGAATTGGTGTGGTAGTGGTGAAAATAGTGTACATTTTAGATAAGCTCCCACCTTGTAAGAGGTTAGTGCAAAACTCTACGGTTAAAATCGTCCACATTTCAGCGAAAACAGGGAGGAGCATTGCATGTATTTGCATGAATATTGCAAATATAACTTTGAAATTTAAGTGGTTGTTGAAATAAATAAGAGAACCCATTTCCCACGTGGATAAAGCGTTTCTCTATCTGTGGAAACGAAATATACTTTCGTAGTTGAGCGTCCATTAAGTAATTTGGATATTAGTACCCAATTTCGGCTGGGTGAACAGTGGTTTTTAGGGATTTGTGTGTTTACATATTTCCCATTTAACGATATCTAGAATGTCGTATTGATTCCTTTGTTTACGTAAATAAACAGAAGGTAGTGACCCACCTACTGCTAGGTGCACAGTGTCGTTTGAGGAACAGTGTGGTTTGCATTACACTTTCCATTTACTTTTGCTGACTTAACAGTGTCGTTTAATTGATGAAAAGTGTGTTTTACACTTTGAGGATTGGCGTCATAATTGACGGAATTAAATAACTGTATGTTATTATCTTGAGATTTGGAAGATTGTCCTTTGATACTCTTTACAGAGTGAATGTTTGTTGCATTGTGGATGTATAAAGAAGATCGTGGATTCTTTGATGATAAAATTGCATCAACTATTTGTTTGTTGTTTTATGTTCTATTTGCTTTCTCAATATGTCGGTTAAACCTGAGGCATTACAACGCCTTCGGGAATTGGTTCAACGTGATTGTGTTCAGTGTCAAACAGAACTTGCCAAAGATGATGAGACACTTGTTGTTAAGTATTTAGAAAGATGTCATCATACGCTAACAGAAAGATTTGGAAGATATGATAGGAAATACGAAGAATATGTCGAGTATAAGCCCCTTAAAAGGGATTCTGAAGAGGAGGATACAGAACATGACAGTCTAGCTGAAACAGTAAATAATATTAGCTTAGCTGTCCTAGAACGGATTCGTAAGTTAGGAACTATGAAGAGTACTAGGGCTCCTAGTTCCGAGAGTTCAAGCCTCCCCAGTGGGCAACCCACACCGAAATTTCCTGAAGTAAAAATACCACAGTTCTCTGGAAACTATGATGAATGGAACGAGTTTTGGGACACGTTTGATAGTTTAGTACATAGCACTTCTATGGCAACTATGACAAAGTTTACCATCTTAAGAAATGCCCTTCAAGGAGATGCAAAAGACACCATAAAGGGATATCCTGTTGCTAGTGAGAGTTATGATGAATGCATTCAACAGCTGCAAGCTGTTTATGCCAGCAAGGACAGGATTGTACGAAATTTAATGAGGAAATTGGTAAAAATACCAACTCCCTGTTCTAATTATTCATCACTTTTTAAGTTCAAGCAGGAAGTAGAAGCCATTACTCGAAGTCTGAAAAATTATAGAGACATGAAGAACACTGATTGGGTGTTTTCAGAACTCGTGATGATGAAATTGCCAGAAGATGTTGAGAACTGGATTAGCATGAAAATAGACACAAAACATCCTACATATGAAACCCTCTTGAAGGAACTGGGAAAATATGTATATTATATAGAGGGCAACAATACAAAAGGTAACACAAAGGGAGAGACCCAAACCTTCCAGAGAGATGATACCCAGTCCTATAAAAAGAATGTGGGTAGTTATGGTGCTACTGCTAAGGTAGTAAATAGTAAATCAGAATGTGCGTTTTGTGGTTGGCAAAGTCATAAGTCTGAGCACTGTAATAAAGTAGTAAGCATAAATGAACGCAAAGACAAATTGAGAAACAATAACAAATGTCTGAGATGTACTCAGTCAGGGCATTATGCAAATGAATGTTACACTCAGTTAAACTGTAAGAAGTGTAAGAAAAATGGTCATCATGCAGCCTTGTGTTATGAACAAGAGTCAAAATTTCGTAGAAGGTTTGAAGAACCTACATTTCTGAATGAACAGTCAGGAAATGGTTCAAATTTAGATGAGTCAAGCAATGAGCAAGAACATTCTGACTCAGAAAAGGACAAGAAACATGTTGGTGTGATGACTATGAAGGCAGTACAAAGGCAAATGGTGAAGCCGAGTTTACCTTCATGTGCTCTGCCTACTGCAAGTGGAAAAATAAGCAGCTCAAAGGGAAATCTTTGGGTAAATACTAGGTTATTCTTTGATACAGGTTCCCAGTGTTCCTTTATAACTAGGGAATTAGCTGAAAGGCTTAAATTAAGCCCAGTAGATGAAATGTCTCTTGGTATTGATGCATTTCGTTCTGAGACGAAGAAAGGAAGTTTTCCTGTTGTAAATGTAGTTATCAAATTGGGGAAAAGAAGAGCCAGAGTTAAATTACTCGTAGTTGATGACATGGTAATTAGCATCCACACTCCAGGACTAGCAAAGGCTGCAAATGTGTTAAAGTCTAATGGTCACAAGTTGGCCGATGAAGATATTGATAGTGATGTACTTGACAACATTGGCATTGTTATTGGTGCCTTACATTTTAGTCAGTTTGTTAGTGGTATTAACAAGTGGGATGTCTATACTTTGATGGAAACACCAGGTGGTGTCATGTTGTATGGCCATATTCCTCGTGATACTCAACATGGGTCCAGTAGTGTACAAAACCAACTTGTTATGCGAGTAGGAACACAGTTATTGCCTACTACAACGCAAGAGTTGATTGATGAGGCCAAAGGGCCAGTTAATAAGTTGTTGAGTGAAGAGGCCATAGAGCCTGTTAATAAGTTGTTGAGTGAAGAGGCCATAGAGCCTGTTAATAAGTTGTTGATTGAAGAGGCCATAGAGCCTGTTAATAAGCTGTTGATTGAGAAGGCCATAGAGCCTGTTAATAAGTTGTGGGAGCCAGAGAGTATTGGAGTAAAACAAGAAGTGCATTACGAAGATAAAACTACACTTAGAAGTTTTACAGAGTACGTTCCCTTGAAGCCTATCCACACTCCTCTCCTACACAATTTTCAGAGTGCCTTTGGACAAATGAAGTCTCTAATAGAACAGTTGGAGGAAATATTGGAGAATGTTCATGTGGGTAATTTGTTGGATGCTTGTACCAGTGAAGAGACACAGTATGATATATGCAATACTGCAGATGTAGAGTGGGAAAAGGCCAAAATATCACTGCAAGCATTGAATTCCAACAATGCAAGACCTCAAAGGATACTGGATCAGCGACTTCCTAAAGAATCTAGATCTCCTAACGTATCAATCTTTAGTTTAATCTGGAATATAAATACAGACAAGTTGTCGTTGAAAGGTCTGAAGGCTAGAGATGAAGTGCTGACCAAACAGAAACTTCTGTCACTGGTGGGTATATTTTTGGACCCCTTAAGTCTAATATCACCCTTACTAAGAAGAGGGAAATTTCTCATTCAGAGAGCTTGGTCTGAAAAGCTCTCATGGGAATATCTGTTGTCAGAAGTATACGAAGAGGAATCATCAAATTATGAAAGATCTGAACATCAAGCTGCCCAAAGGGCTAAAGAATTGTGGGCACGCATAAGCTTTGATGATAAATTGTAGTACCGATGGGGAGACCCTCCATTTTTTCCTTTTTGGAGGGGCCCAGGATGTCTTGAATATATTTCAAGACAGTTTATTTGTACGTACATTATGTAAGTGTTATTTTGCATATAGTTTCGTTTATTGTAACGTAAGTGCATGAATGTATACTTTTAGACTTAGCATGTATACTTATTAATTTCTATCATGTATACATGTATATTCGTATGTATAATGTGTAGTTTATTACGGAGGCTGGCCGTAGAAGACGTGGAGAAAGGAATGTAGGTCACTAATGGATTTTAGCCATTAACCCTTCACCTCCTTGATAACGTTTATTGCATCGCCTCGTTGAACAAAGAACTGTTGTAAGCAAGTCATAACTCAACTTAGTCCTAGTACCAAGGACCCCGACAAACTAGAGGAGTTTGTGGGACTTTCTTATAAAGTTAGTTGCCGTCGTGAGATGCTACGAGGCACTCATTCTTACTGTGTTTGTTGACAGTGCTTATAAGTTTATAATTTGTTCTTCTCGTGGGGTATTACGAGACACTCAAGTAGAAGAACGTGATAGAGATCTGTGGATCAGAAGATACGTTTTTGATTCGGAGTACTGTGATTGCTGACATCAGGTTTATCCGGACAGATGAGTACAGAGTTATTATATTTCTAACAATATTTATGACTACGTGTGAGGGACAGAATGAGCTCATTTAATTGGACACTCGTAGGTAGAATGTATGTTAGAAAATTTATTATTCTGTATGAGGAACTTTTAATTTAAGGTGAGGAGAGTTTATTTAAATATTCACATATCAGCAGTTCATAAACCCCCTTATAAAATATTTGCATGTATGTCTATGCATGTAATATTAATTATATTTTATTGGTAGAGGATTTAAATTTGAGATCGTGGTAGGCCTCTACTGAAGCCGTGTCAGGATTTCCGAATTTAGGGGGTTATAAGATCGAAGGGTAAATAACACACAGGAAATCCTCCACACTGTCCTTAAAACTATGGATTGAGATAGCATTAACTACCTCCTCGCTTAGAGAATTCCAATTATCAACTACTCTTACACTGAAAAAGTATTTTCTTACATCCTGCAAAGAACTTTTCTTACGAAGCTTCAAACTAGGACCTTTAGGTCTAGAGCTAACAATATCAAAATATCGATCCCTATCAACTCTGTTATAACCATGAAGGAATGTAAAGACTGTCACCATATCCCCCCTCACTCTTCTAGCTTCGAGTGATGGTAAGTCTAATTCCCTCAGCCTCTCATCATAACTGAGATTGCGTATTTCTGGCACACAATTTCGTGGCATGTCATTGAACTTTTTCAAGCTTAGCTATGTACTTTTTCAAGTACGGATTCCAAAAGGGGGCTGCATATTCGAGTTTTGGCCTCACATAGGTTACATAAATATTTCTGAACATTTCCTTGTCCATGTGCCTGAAGGCTACCCTTACATTTGATAAGAATGCATATGCTGCCCTTACTATGCTATTTATATGTAATTGTGATGACCTAATTGTGCTTACAGGAAAGAGCCCGTATCTTCCCGTCTCCGCTTTTTTTGTATACAACTATTTTATTTCGTACTGCCGGAGTTCGAAACTGGAACCTGTATTAGACCAAAAAGTAGTAGTAGTCGTAGTAGTAAAAATAAACTTTTATTTAATGCTTGCTAAAGAAAGTCAGATAATTGATAGCAAAGCATAAACAAAAATAACTGTAAATAAAGAAAGACAAAAACACAAAGAGCATGTGCATTGCTTGATATTAACAAAATATATGAACCTTGTTTGTACCCTAAAGTTTTCATCTATTGCCAATTCAATTTAGATTTCATTAGATTATTGATTCTGATTGGCTGATGCTTACAGAGCTGTTTTCTAATTTGCTAATGAAGAACACAACAAATAAGAAATATTGGTACGCTCGAATAACATACCCAATACTAATGCACAAATTGATCAATGATATTCAAGATTTGGTCATTCTAGATTCTGATTGGTTTAAAATTTAGTTGTTTGATTCTTATTGGCTGTTTCGTATATGTTCTCAAACAGCTGATGAAGAGCAAAACAAGAGCGAAGGAATTGAACTTTGACCTGTGATTAAAAGAGATCATGGTGAATATTAACCCTCGCGTGATAAGAGCATTTAGGTCAGATGATAAACATTGTTTAGTATGTGTCGAAGCGTGTTTAAGAGCTGACATGCATTAAATATGGGCCAATAGATGTGTTTACGTAGTCAGCCGATTTCAACCACCCCCAAGTGCATGGGAGAATAGCTGCAGGCGTGGAAAACTTGTTATCGATTAAAGTCAGGAAAAAAAAAAGGTAAGCGAAAGATTTTCCATTGCATTATATAGGGTAAATTTCCCGGACTTTATGAAGTGATTGATAATTATGGTAATTTAACAGTTTAATATCGTACGCTATTCCTAGCCAATATGAATGGTTAGGTTAGGTTATGAATGGTTAGGTTAAGAACCTAACCATTCATGTTGGCTTCTTAACCTAACCTAATCATTCATGTTGGCTAGGAATAGTGTGTGATATTAAACTGTTAAATTACTTTAATTATATATATACGGAAAAAGTTATTTTGCAGCTCTATCTTGCATTAGTTAGGCCCCATTTAGATTATGCTGTGCAATTCTGGTCACCCTATTATAGAATGGAAATTGAATCCTTGGAGAGAGTGCAACGAAGAATGACCAAGATGATACACAATATCAGAAATCTACCATATGAGGACAGATTAAAAAAACTTAATCTACATTCTCTAGAGAGGCGAAGAGTTAGGGGGGATATGATTGAAGTGTATAAATGGTTTAAAGGGATTAACAAGGGAGATATTAATAAAGTTTTAAAAATTCATGATCAAACCAGAACTCGTAATAATGGATTTAAGCTTGATAAATTTAGGTTCAGAAGGGAAATTGGTAAAAATTGGTTTGGTAATAGAGTAGCTGATGCATGGAACAAGCTTCCTAGTAGGATAGTAAATGCCAATACCTTAGACACCTTCAAATGTAGATTAGATAGACATATGACAGAGGTAGGGTGGGTATGAATAGGTTAGTGCTTATTAGAAAAATCATAAAAAGAAAAACAGAATAAATAAGTAGAGTAGAATAGAATAGGTTAGACATGCTGAAAATACAATTCAAAAATGGAGCTGCCTCGTGTGTGCCAGTAGGCATGTTGCAGTGTCCTCTATTCTTATGTTCTTATTCTTATGTTCTTATATTTTGTATTTATAAATGGTCTCTTGGTTGTCTGTTACGTTATAATTTGGGTCTATTTTCGGTGTTGAATGCACACACACACACACATTGTGAAGAAAGTAAAAAACGAGAACAATGGTAGAGAACTTTAGGAGGATCTAAATAATCTGCATGAGTGGTCAGAAAAGTGGCTAATGAAATTCAATACTTCAAAATGTAAGGTAATGAGAATGGGTACAAGTGCAAGAAGGCCCAAGCTTGACTACTCGGTGGCTGGAGTACAACTTCAAGAGACAGAAAATGAGAGAGATCTAGGAGTAAACATACTGGCAGATTTGTCTCCAGAGATACATATAAATGGCATAGTAAGGGCAGCATATGCATTCTTATCAAATGTAAGGGTAGCCTTCAGGCACATGGACAAGGAAATGTTCAGAAATATTTATGTAACCTATGTGAGGCCAAAACTCGAATATGCAGCCCCCTTTTGGAATCCGCACTTGAAAAAGCACATAGCTAAGCTTGAAAAAGTTCAAAGACATGCCACGAAACTGGTGCCAGAAATACGCAATCTCAGTTATGATGAGAGGCTGAGGGAATTAGACTTACCATCACTCGAAGCTAGAAGAGTGAGGGGGGATATGGTGACAGTCTTTAAATTCCTTCATGGTTATGATAGAGTGGATAGGGATCGATATTTTGATATGGCTGGCTCTAGAACTAGAGGTCATAGTTTGAAGCTTCGTAAGAAAACTTCTTTGCAGGATGTAAGGAAATACTTTTTCCGTGTAAGAGTAGTTGATAATTGGAATTGGCTAAGCGAGGAGGTAGTTAATGCTATCTCAATCCATAGTTTTAAGGACAGGTATGATAAGTATCACTAAGTATAAAATGGAACCGATGAGGAGACGGGAAGATACGAGCTTTGGGCTCTTTCCCGTAAACACAATTAGGTAATCACAATTAGGTAATCACACACACCCCATTTGTATATTTTAAAAATCCATGAGTGTTGTAACACGATTCGCCCACTTTGGTTTTAAACTTTACCTAACCTAACTTACACTATTAAAGGGGCGCCGATTCTGCTCATTTACAATATAGAGATTATTTTATTTATTTATTTTCACACCACATTTGCTTAATAACTAATATATTCCTTATTTATGATCTCCAAGCCAGAGTCCACTAACACTATACCTCCAATTTGAATGCCAACTATACCTAACTTAACCTGTACAGACATTTTTTATTATTTTTCAATGTGTTTATTTTTATATCTCATATGATTCATTGACAATATATTTCCTTAGGTATATACTCCAAACAAGGATGTAGTAACATTTATTCCCCAATATGGATATAAACTTTACCCAACATAACCTATTACTATTGAAGGGAAGCTGGTATTATATTAGTTATGGGGATTAATGGAATATGGCTTTTTCATATAAATAGAATAATAGCTCTCACTAAGACAATAATAATGAACCCCATATTTATCCGGTGCCGCCTCTCAATAATGAAGGGACGAATATTAAAAAAATAAGCCATTTTGGGCTGTAGACAAAATTTTTCCAAGTCTCTTGGAGTCGTGAACACTGTCACATATATTCACTCCTGATGGGATTTTTTTTTTTTACTACATTGATTGACAGTTGATGCATTTTTTTTTATTGCCTTTGGTTTTATGGGCTTCATTGTGGGCTGACGTCATTTTAGTTAGCTATTAATTTAGAGAAATCTACGGCTGTTAGGGTCCATGTGTACCCAAAAGGGGGTCCAGAGGGCTACGCCTCCGGCTAGGGAAAAATACCCCTAAGGGGGTCCTAAGTGAGGTTTGGATAGGACATATCAAAAATGTGTTTTTACGACATTTTCTTTGTTAAATAAAGGTTTTTGTGCTTCTTTTCTGCAGCATATCACTCGTTTTTGCTTCCCTCCCCCACCCAAAACCCCGATTCCCAACACTTCCCCCAATGATTGTTAGGGGTAAGGGGAGAGGCATGGAAAGTCTACATCGAGTGTTTTGCACCAGAAATGGATTTAGAATCGTTTGTTTCACAAAGAAAGTTGTCGGAAAAATACAGTTTTGTTGTTACAAGAGAATAATCCCCTCTTCTAAAAATTTACCGGGAAGCCATGGCCGTTCATATTAAATACAGATTGTGGTATTATTTCTTATTTATGCATTTTCACATCACTGAAGTCATATTCTCTAGATATTTGTTATACAGTAGTTTATCATTTTGTGATGCACAGCAAGATATTTATATGTATTGTATGAATTTGCATTTTATGCTAATTTTCCACATCCAGGATAGTTGATAAAAGTAGTAGGGTTTTCCAGTTTTTTATATGTTGTAAGAAAGTCAAATGTTGTATGTTATGATTTTAGGCCTCTCACATAGACGCCAAGAGCCGGTAAAGGGCAGAGTGTTTAACCTAAAATCCCCCCACCAGGGAGTAGAGCATACACGAGAGTGTCAGTTGGAAGTTAGGCCTTGATGGGGGCAGAACTACGATCTATACAGGAGTTTCCCCCTAAGGGGGCGGAGAACTGGAAGGTGTAGGAACGGAAGATTTGAGGAGTTGATTAAGTGTAATCTCTAAATAAACACCTATAAGAAGATGCATATCTGTTATCACCAACTTTGCTATCAAACGTAATATTAAGACCTTAAGTGTTATTCAGCTTTATCGTAAAGAGAGAGGCTCATACGTCAGTATCCCTGCCCCCTTAGGGGGGAACCCCTATATAGATCGTAGTTCTGCCCCCAGCAAGGCCTAACTTCCAACTGACGCTCTCGTGTATGCTCTACTCCCTGGTGAGGGGGATTTTAGGTTAAGCACTCTGCCCTCTACCGGCTCTTGGCGTCTATGTGAGAGGCCTAAAATCATAACATACAACATTTGACTTTCTTATGACAATGTTTACAACGGTTTTGATATTAATTTCCTTCATAAATTTCTATTTATTGCAATATTGTGACTCTCCCCTTCTAATTATAGGAATTGAGGGTTTTTATTAAAGAAATATGACAAAAATTCATCATTTCTGATTTTTTTTTTTTTTTTTCCACAATTAATCCCCATTTGATTGGGAGTGGACACATACAGGTTGCAGCTGGGGAATTAAAGCTGGATGCCCTTCCTATCACCCTTTTGGTTGCTTCGATCATGGATTTATCACATCTTGAGTTGAGTGCTTTAACCACTGCAATACCGCAGTCTGAGAGAAATAATAAATACTGATTTTTTAAATATATGTGATATAAACCACTGGGAAAACCATAACTTCAATAATCAACTTTTCCCCTCATTCATTAGTTATGGGGGAAAGTTTGAGAATTTATGGTTCTTTGTAAAAGAAAACCACAAAAAATAGCAATTATTGAGTGGAATAAGATACAAAAACTCTTGAGAATACATTAAAAACCACTTTAAATTCATAATATCAATTATCAAGTCATTCCTTAGTCTATGTTTAAAGGAGCAAAGATTATGATAAAATATGAAATTGATATATAAAGTGTATTAGGTCTCAACCACGTGATTAACATGACAGTCTTGCCTCAGCAATTTAGAAACTCTCCCTAAATTTTAGTCTAAGGCTGATTCTGGCAGTGCATTCTCACTACAACACATCAGAACAAAGAAATTCTCTCCTGGACCTTCTAATGATTCAAGTAAACATCAGTGCTGAACTTTTAACTAATTCTTTTGGTTTTGTTACATATGCAAATACTGAATGTGTATCATTTAATAATAATTAGCAATCAATGTGACACAGAAGAGGAGTGTATTAAAAGTTGTTATTGAGTTGAAAGAGATTTTAAGATTTCAATTTTCTTGGAGTGTGGTAGTTAACATTTAAGAGTAATTGGTTATATATTCTGTATATACCCTAATCTAACCTAACTTAGTCTAATACCAGTCAACTCTCCATGCGTTATGAGCCTACCGTTAACTATTATAAATGGTTGTCACCTAATGCTTTCTCGCATATTCAGAGTAATTGGATACGTATTCTTTAAAGTGATGCTGATATCAGTTATTAGTGTTTATTTCTGATGAGGGCAGGTTTATTGCCTGTCCTGGAGTCACACTCATAAAAAAAAGTCTGTGTCTGGGCAAAAATTGCCATGAACACATGAACTTTATTTTATATACAGTATACCGTACTATAATAATCCACAATTTATACGTCACTAGAAACCCTCATTATATGGGTGAACACAGATGGAGATTGGCTGGGGAATTAAGGCTGGATCCCTTCCTTTACACCCAACTTTGGGCTCCATTGCGGTATAATAATAATAAAAAAAAAAAAAATTACTCCAACAACTTGGTATCATGGTCCCATTTTACATATACTGTACTGTACTGTACTGGATTGCATAATGAAATTTTTTTCTCAGTTTGTGAGCAACATGGATCAGTGGATGAAGATAAATGCATCAACTGCAGGAAAGGATAAGATATTCAGGTAGGTTGAAATCATATTTTATTATATATATAATTTTTGTTTTTACACGATAAAGAGCCTGGATACCATCATGACAGGAGACAGAGGCAGGTGGAGGCAGCTCATCAAAAACATTGACCCAGTATAAAGATGGACTAATGAAGCTGACAGAGAAGTTCAGAACATGCTGAAGCCAGAGGGATTCACCAGCAGGGCTTCACATCACCCTGCCCTTCCTCACCCCTTCCATATCTGGCAGTAATCTTATGTAATACTGTAATGTTAAAAAACAGACTAAGGAAAACTCCAAAATCTGGTCCCAGTTTTCCCATGGGTAGTTTTAAAGAATCCCTTTGTATTATAAAGAATATTCTTTTCTCTAATATTGTAATCGAATAGTAATTATGTCATTTATATATTC
Organism: Halocaridina rubra; assembly: GCA_037179515.1. Lineage (NCBI taxonomy): Eukaryota > Metazoa > Arthropoda > Malacostraca > Decapoda > Atyidae > Halocaridina > Halocaridina rubra. The sequence goes on from JAXCGZ010011507.1 coordinate 103,888, forward strand.
ATTATACTCATTAACTGAATTTGCTTGTCTGTTTATCGAATTTTTTTGATAATTTGTTGATACTTGTATTATTGCTCATTGGTAGAGCGCTCGAGTTGGGAAGTGACAAACCCATGTTTGATCCGACTGCAAGTGTTAGGAAGGGTATCCAACTTTAATCCTATGGCTCCAACCTGTCTGAGTCCACCCCTATTGGAATGGGGATTAATAGTGACACATAAAATGGTAAAACACATATTCTTTTGCATTTTAGAAATAATCACACATTATATGTTTTATTGATTCCATGGTATTGTAAACAGCCATGATTTAGGATGTGCACATGCACAATAGCCACATTCCCCCTTATAAGGGATTGACCGAGTCAAAGCATGCACATTCTCTAGAAGCCAATTCACCCCAATCACTCTTCTTACCTAATGTGGGGATTTAGGGCTTCCACAATTCCCTTCTTACTCTGCTTGGGTCATCCACAGGGTAAGTGTTGTCACTGACTACTTTCCCATTTTTCAGACTATTACAGTACCTTAGTCGATTTATTTGGCATAATCTGGAAGGTCGCAAAAACCTAAGGGACGCGGTAGCGAGGCTGAAAATTATTGAGAGTGCCTTTTCAACCTTCAGGAAATGTAAGTTTTTATTGCCAGCACTTTAATATTTATTTTTCTTTGTATTGATATGTAGCCTTCATGGCACAAAGACAATGAAACGAGGATTAAAGGTTAAAAGGTCTCAAATGAGAGGCAGAGGCAGGGGACAGTGATAACACTAGAGCCCTACTATGCCTACCGTATATCCAGGGTCCAAAGTCCCTCTCCAGTCATTTGGACTGAATGATCTCCAGGCATTGGGTGAATAACCAGATAGACCTATAGGAAATCACCAACCTAGCAAATACAGTAATTGTTTAATTTAATTGGTAAACATATGGAACACTGTGAGCTAATGCAGCCCTTTGTAATGCATAGAAAAAGCAGTCAGTGCTCAAAAATTTCACCCTATAGCCGGCCTCATCAGGAGCTTTACTCTCTCCACATAATAGTACAAGGCTCCATTGCTTGAGGGGAAAACTGCCCTACGGTACCAAAAAACCAAAGTTCAGGGTCACAGTTTTGTGATAATGAAAAGGATAGAAATTTTCTCTGAGTCATGTTAAAGACATGGGAGGGAAAATAGTGATATCTGTCGTCTCTTCATCCTGCCAAGTCAGAAGACGTATTGAGTACACTAATGAATTGGCAGTGGCACTTGTGGAATCAGGTGCACAGTGAGCGTAGGTAAGAGAATAGGCACACATTCCACTCCTGCGGCTCTGCACTTGGAGAAAAAAATTAATAACGGCAAATGTCTTCAACACTGCTGTTACTTCGTTAATTGATGGTTGTTCTAGCAATGCCCTATCAAGCGATGGTTGAGTTGTTATTTTAAGTCAGCGCAAGTTTTTCTGGCTCTGAGTGATCCCCTTTGTCCACATTTTAATATGATTCCTCTCGGGCCTTGAACAAAATCAGACTGCTGCAAGTATATGTGAATTAGTCACTCATTATTATCCAATAAAGATATTTTAATATACAGTGTACAAACAAACTTATTTTAACCTTTTTATTTTCTTCAAGCTTTGGAGCTGCAATATGTATGTATTTAAAAGTACAACATATAGTTTGATCTCATTTATGAAAAGGATAATGTGTAACCAGTATCTTTATAAGTGAGTAGTGTGCATAACTTCATATTATTGCTACCTATTAGTAGCACTGTACTTGACAGTGCCTCTAGTAAAGAGTTTATGATCCTATATAAGTACTTTAGTAATTTTTTTCTTCTTATAGTGCTTCGTCTCGGTAAGAGCATAGAGGTGATTTACGGAGCTCTTAAGACGCTTCACCTCTCGGATGCAGTGCTTCGCGTCTTGCTCACTCTCTCCAGGATATACCAGTCTTTGTTTCTGTTTGTGGATCACATTATTTGGATTGGCAGAGCAGGGCTGCTGGAGATCAACAGAGACAAATGGACTCTTTACTCAAATAGATTCTGGTTAGGGGCCATTATTCTTAACTTGATGAGGGACGTTTATGAAATAATAACAATTATGCAGAAGAGTGCAAAGTGCAAAAATCCTCTACCGTGTGTTTATAAAAACTTTCCGGTGGTTAAAACCGTCTACAACTTGGTGCCAGCAAGTAGGCCACTCGTCTTGTTTGCCGAGGAGCATCGTGACGTGTTCTGGGATTGTATTAAGAACTTTTGTGACTTCTGGATACCTCTTACAAGCTTAGGACATACCAGCCTCTCTCCTGGCATGGTGGGATTACTCGGTAGTGTTTCCTCACTCGCAGGTCTCGTCGCCATTATGGATCCTTTAGCAAAATTGGCTCCAACATAATTTAGAAATCAGTTGTTAACTGAATACTGAGTGTGTGAAGTTTTTATACAAAAAGCCTTTTGCTATATGGATGTTTATACCACTTTCTTATATTTTTTGTAGTGTCACTTAAGGTGCAGTACTTTGGGGATGGAGTGTGAGTAAAGTTTATATAAATTTTACTAGTTACTATAATGCTCAAAGATAACTGCCTTGTAGCAGCTACCTTTAATAATGACAGCATGATCATAATAAAATGCATATCCTAATATGCATTTAATCGGCAGTGTTTTTGATTTAAACTCAGTTTTTACCAGTGATCGTAAATGATGGATTGAGTTTAAACATTGATGTCAGATTGAAGGCATTGATGCTGTTAAAGTCATTGAAGGCACTGATGTCATTGATGCCATTCTAGGTATAGATTCAGGTTGGTGTCATTGATCCCATTGTAGGTATAGATTCCAGGTTGATGTCATTGATGCCATTGTAGGTATAGATTCCAGATTGATGTCATTGATGCCACTGTAGGTATAGATTTCAGATTGATGGCGCTGATGACATTGTAAGTATAGATTCCATGTTGATGGCAGTGATGACATTGTGGTTATAGATTCCAGGTTGATGGCATTGATGACACTTAAGGTATTGATGCCATTGAAGGCATTGATGCCATATTGGAGGCATTTGCGCTGTTAAAGCTATCCATGTTATTGAAGGTAATGAAGGCATTGATGCCATTTTAGGATAAAGATTCATTTAATGAATGGGAAAATAAGAAAAACTGTATTGAAAGGTAAGTTGTGAAATAGAATTGTAAAGGATAATTTTTTTTTACCAATTTCATAATTTTCTATTCACTGAATACTCTTTCCTTATTCTCTTATATGTGTTTTACATAAATATTATTAGTTTATCAGTCATATGTTGTAGATAGAGATTAATTGGGATAGGGGGATTATGAGCTGGGAGTCCCTCCCTCCTATAGAAAACAAGGAGAAGAATTGTGTTTGGGCAGAGTTTGTAGTACTTACTACTATAAATCTTAAGTTTCAATTTTTGCCATATTGATAACCTGTGTAAAGTACAATTTTATTGTATAGGGGGATCTCGGTAGCACAGTGATAGTGCATGCAAGTCTGGAAGTGACGAACTTTACTGATGTGGGATCAATCCTCCCTGGGACGTTAGGAAGGGCATCCAGCCTTAATCTCCCAGTTTCACCCTGTCTGTGTCCACCCCCATTCAAATGGGGTTTGATAGTGACACAAAAAACAGCTGAACAAATAGGAGAGATATAAATGTATATTTTTTTTTGCTTTGTTTATTTTGGTAGATTCTACTTGATAAAACTTGAATTATAAGGTGAAAAAAATAGAATTTCTCATGCAGTGGATGTAAATGTCTAAATCAAAAGAAATCTTATGTGTTTACGTCATTTCCGTACAATACACAGAACCAATAATTAATAGCCATTATGATTCAACTCGTGAAAGTTTCTATCAGTACTCTTACAATGGCTGTAAACTTTCTTGTAAGGGGGTGACCAAATCAATGCACACACATTCACCAGAAGCCAAACTTGCCTCAGTCATCACCTTAGCTCCTTGGGTGTAATGAACTACCATATTTCCCCCCCCCATCTCACTGCTTGGGTCATCCACAGTGGAATTGGGAAAGCCTCTTCTCCCGTGAGGTCTGCTCCCACCCTTTCATATCATTACGACAAGTACATTTTCTTTACTATTTTGCTATTGTTGGTATTGGTGTCTTTAATGCAAGGGAGAAATTTGTCATCCTTTGCCTCACTCAGTCCATTCTCTCTTACTCTGAATTTTCCTCTTTCTTCCTCTGGAGGGGGGAGCAATAGTGCCACCCACCTCTGTGTCTCTTTGTGTTATAAAAGTTGCTTTAATGGGGCAGAATGAGGGGACCAGGAATACCCTTCTCAGTATTTTTTCCCGCAAAGGATGAAAGTTTTGTTGACTAAGTCATCCCTCCTCTTATAAAAGGAGTTATACCCATCGTATATAAATAAATTTTGCCTGTTGTTGGTAGCGATTTTAGAAGTTGAAGTTTTATTGAGGTGCAGTAACTTAGTGAAGCCATGATATTGAAAAATCTCTTGTTGTCATGCGAGAAGCACACATATCTCCAGTGACTTCCGGACGTCGTGCTAACCCAGCAGTACATTTTTTACAAAAGATAGAATTCCCCATGTTTCTAATTTATTGACATATTTCATCAAATATCTTTATAGGGAAGGAATCAAAGAATTTTTTTTGCTTGAAATGAAAACCCTATCCACAGGGGCTACTCAAAAAGCATTGCAGAAGCAGAAATTGTAAATCCTGTTTTTTCGTGGATGATTAACATCATTACAAGCAGTGATCCTGAAATTTAATTTTGCAGTTTTTTCTCACTATCAGTCCCCTTATTGGGGTGGACACATACAGGTTGGAGCTGGGGAATTAAGACTGGATTTCCTTCCTATCGCCTTGTTGTGGGCTCCGTCACAAGTCTGTCACCTCCTGGGCCGAGTGCTTAATCTAGTTCCACAATGGAAGGGTCAAATTGATAAGGCTTAAAAAATACTTTGATAATTCATTGCATATTTTTTTTTTTTTTTCTAAGGGAGGTAACACTGTATATATATATATATATATATATATATATATATATATATATGTATGTATGTATGTATGTATGGTAGTTCGGTTCCGGGACCCGGCGCGAACCAGGAAATCCGCGGAGTAGGATCAGCCTATATGTACATAGATATTTTAATGTATTTTTTCGTTTACACTGTATAAACCCTCCCTGTACTGTTAAAAAAACACCCTTTACATTATAAATAACAGCAAGCAACGTAATTTTTTTATGAAAGTGATAGGAAAACTTACCGTGAAAGAGGTGATGATGACTTGACATACATAGGTTCCATATTTTACAATAATTTTTACGTTTACGTAAAATGGCAGCCGACATCCACAAACTTTTTTCCTTCTATAAACATATCTAAGAGTTTCACTTTATCTACAATGGTTAACATTTTCCTTTGCTGCTTAGGCTCACTACAAGAAGCCTTAGAAGATGAAGGATGCTTGGGAGGCATTGCAAAGGTTAAAATATGCAAGTAAAAAAATCACAAGCAAAACATATTAATAATAATAAGCACAACGTGAATGGCGCACATGAGTGAGGCGAGACAATGGAAGATAGTGGAAAGCTTTGTCCGAAACGCTGATAGCGGTATCGTATTTTACATGTTGCAATACTGTTAGTATTTATGTTTTCTACTATTTTTTACTGTTTTATTATTCTTAGGCTAAGAAATACGTTTTTTTTATCAACAAAATCATGAAACTACTGGAAATATAAATATATATGCTAGCTCACGTAGCTGCGACCCCAATACATTGTACGCTATCGAACACAAGCAAAACGTTTAATAAGCACAACGTGAACGGCGCACACGTGAGTTAGACTGAACGAGTCTTTGTCCAAAACGCTGATAGCGGTATCGTATTGTACATGTTGCAATACTGTTAGTATTTATGTTTTTTACTATTTTTTACTGTTTTATTATTCTTAGGCTAATAAATACGTTTTTTTTTATCAATAAAATCATGAAACTACTGGAAATATAAATATATATGCTAGCTCACGTAGCTGCGACCCCAATACATTGTACGCTATCGAACACTATATTGCATGATGCAATACTGTGAGTTATACTGTACGTACGTATATCATTCAGTTATTAGTACAATGTATATTAATTTAAAATTCATTTACTTATTTGATGATTGTACAAAATCTATTGTATTTATAATTTGGACCAAATATTCCTTTTGTAAATATTATACTGTACTTTTCAAAAGAGGTGGTCAATAAACGTATCTATCTATCTATCTAAATTTATGTTTTTTACTGTTTTATTATGCGTAGGCTGGGAAATATTTTTTTTATCAATTAGATAATGAAATATGTTTTTTTCAATAAAAAAATGAAAATACTGAGAATTTTTTTTTTTTTTAATATTTTAACATTTTTACATATACCCATGAAATAAAATAATAATTTATCCCAAAAAAACCGCGATACAGTGAGAACGCGAACCAAGAAACGCGAATAACCGGAGGAACACTATATATATATATATATATATATATATATATATATATATATATATATATATATATATATAGAGAGAGAGAGAGAGTTGACCTTTAGAAGGGTTTGATCCATTTCCATACATACAGAAAAGTGATAATTCTCTCTCTCTCTCTCATATTATCATCATTATTGTTATAACCATAATATTGTAATGAATAGTAATAGCATAATCAATGTAGTACACCACAGCAATGTGCTTTACACTGTATTAGACGCATACACATGTATATATTATGCATGTGTTTGTGATTATTATTATTATTATTATTATTATTATTATTATTATTATCATTATCATCATCATCATCATCATCCAGTAATTACCTAATATACTATGTTTGCTACACTGTAGGCCATTCAATTTGAAATGACGTTTGGTTGGTAGGAAGTTGCCTGGATTCTCTCTCTCTCTCTCTCCTCTCTCTCTCTCTCTCTCTCTCTCTCTCTCTCTCTCTCTCTCTCTCTCTCTCTCTCTCTCTCTCTCTCTCTCTCTCTCTCTCTCTCTCTCTCTCTCTCTCTCTCTCTATGTGAAGTAGCACCTGTCCTTAGAGTCGAAGAGTTCGATGAAAAGATCAACTATTTCAATAATCAACTAGCAACTTGGAGTGAGACCAATGGGGTTTCAGTTATCAAGACTAATCTGCAGTTCAGGCTTGGTACCGGCGACGTTGATCGGATGTGTTATGATGTAAATGATAAGGGGGATGCTCTCAACAGATTTGGTGTCATCAGGTTATTGAACATAATTGCTAAGCAATGCCCATTCTTCAAACTAAGCAACAACTGGAAGAAATCATATACCAAACCATACCTACTACGTATGCTTCTGTATTGCAGCGGCAACAACGACCGGTCACGGCCAATAACGACAGTCAAAATAACACATACAGGAACAGAAACTACGACCGGCATCGCCAGCTCCCCTCAATAAGAAATAATAATGAAATCAGAAACGCCTCTCAAGAAAGTAGCAACGATCAGCATTCTAGAAGGGATCCTCAACAGCATTCGGATGGACGTCATACCCGGGATTTTCGTCATCAGAATCGTCAAATCCCACCTGGTATTCGAGGATGGAGACGAGACTCGAGGATGAATCACAGTCTCTATGATCTCGACCAACCACGGCGCTACCCCCAGCGTCCCGGGAGAGGGAGAAATTGCAGCAGCTCTACAGTCGTCGACAGCCCTGTTCAAACTGTGGGGAAATAAACCATGATCTTTCCCACTGTTGGTTTAACTATAGACTTAAATGTGGTCACTGCCGTGAACATGGCCATAAAACAAGATTATGTCCCTTAAATATATAGCAATCACATTGTAATACAGGCTTATTGAAACAGTTCATAAACATACAACACATCAATGCACAATCACTTTTGGGTAATTTCGAAAATATTGCACTAATGATCAGAGAAAATAACGTGGATATAATGTGTGTTTGTGAAACTTGGCTCCAATCTAATATGCAGTCTGGTTTTGTTGCTATACCTGAGTATTCTTTTTATCGATTTGATGGCGGTAGGGGTGGGGGTGTGGGGGTGTATGTAAGAAATCATCTAACGGTCTCCCTATTAAAGACCCCTGAAGTCGAGCGACCTCCTCATCTCGAAGACATTTGGTTGACTGTTCAGAGTAGGAAATCCCCTTCATTCATCCTGGGATGTGTATATAGACACCCACATGCACTCAACGACACCTTTGATTACATCTCCGAGGTATTTCGGTCGGTCTGTTTGAGGAGCAAACCTCTCATTATTATAGGCGACTTCAATGATAATCTCCTTCTTCCTAATAATAAAATGGGGAAATTAATTCAATCCCTCCACTTAAATCAGCTTGTGAATAAAGCAACCCGTATCACCGCTAATTCCTCCAGCCTAATTGATCTTATAATTACCAATACACCTAGTTTTATAGTTCACCACGATGTCTTACCTTGTCCTGTAGGAGACCACGAGCTTCTAATAGCTACAGTTAATGTCAGGAAGGAAAAGAGACCGCCAATTGTTAAAACTTTCCGATCTCTTGAGAATTATTCTCAAAATTGTTTCTGCGACACTCTTCTTAATGAATACAACATTTTAAATTCAATACTAACTACAGATTGTGTAAATTATCAAGTTTCTACTTTTACTGATGTTTTTACGAGATGTTTAAATGAATGTGCCCCTCTTACAACCAAAGTCATGACACGCCCTCCTGCCCCGTGGATTGACTCTCAGTTAAAAGAGCAAATGAAAAAGAGAGATGACCTCCTAAGGCAATTTAAATCTGATAGACAAAACTCCGAGATGGAAAGAGCCTATAGAAGAGAAAGAAACCTTACTAAAACAATGTTGTCCGAAAAGAAGAAAAATCATTTCAGGGAAGAATTTTCCAAGTATAAGGGAAATATCAAAGGAACTTGGAATGTTATAAAAAGAATAATTCCTGCAAATAAGGAAATCTTAGAAAATTCTGACCTTCTCAGTGATAATGTGGAAAAGCGAGTGAATGATTTTAATAAGTATTTTGCTGAAATAGGTAAGTCCACATATGAAAAGTCCCAAGATAATAATGACTTGATTATTAATCAACCACATAATTGCCAGCCTCCAGCTGAAAGAAATATTATCAATAATTTTAGACCGCACCCAATCGATTTAGTCACACTTATTCTTATCATAAAGAACCTCAAACCAACAAACTCTTGTGGTTCCGATGGGATACAACTTCGCTTCCTAATTGACTCATTGCCAGTTACAGTATTTTTCATTTTAGTCATTGTTAATACATCCATTGTTACAGGCATTTATCCTAACCTCTGGAAGCATCCCTATATCATCCCCGTTTTTAAGAGTGGAGATACTAATAATGTTGAAAATTATAGGCCAATCTCTCTTCTCAGCATTCTGTCTAAAATACTTGAGAAGGTAGTTGCCACCCAGTTAATAAATTTCCTTGAATCAAATTGTCTATTATGTGAAGAACAACACGGTTTTCGGCCTAAACTTTCGACCGAGACGGCCCTACTTAAAATTACTGATAAAATTTATAGTAATATTGAAAATAAGAAAATATCACTTTTATTATTGTTAGATTTGTCTAAAGCATTTGACAGTGTACACCATCAAATTCTAATGAGAAAACTTTCCAAAGTTCATGTTGACTCATTTTGGTTCGAAAATTATCTGAAAGATCGAATTCAATCAGTTCGAATGGGCTCGACTCTCTCTTCTTCTTTAGATATCAGTTTTGGCGTTCCTCAGGGTTCAATTTTGGGTCCTCTGCTTTTCTTAATATATGTTAATGATTTACCTCAATTTATAAGAGATTGCCTACTTGTTATGTATGCTGATGACACCCAGATTATGCTTACTGGTGACATTGATAGAATTCCTGAAATCTTAAAAAGGGCTGAAGATATATTAAACTGTGCCAAAAGTTATTTTAACAGTAATGGTCTTTTACTGAACGAAAATAAAACTAAATTCGTTATTTTTGGATCAAATCAATACCTGTCCCGCATTCCTGAGAACATCAGTATAAATTTCAACAATGTTTCACTCTTCCCATCTAATAAGGTTAAAAATCTAGGAGTTATTATGGACAGTACCATGACATTTAATTTTCATATCGATGAACTACATAAAAAAGTGAACGGGACCCTTATTTACTTGAACAGAGTCTATGAAAGATTCGAGCCTGATTGTAGGGTAATTGTAGTACAAACATTGATTTTAAGTATTCTCAACTACTGTCTAAGTGTTT
>JAXCGZ010011508.1:15000-85000 GCA_037179515.1 Halocaridina rubra
GATTATGTTAGTTTTTATGGGGTACCGCGATAGCACAGTGGTTAGAGTACTGTTGGATGTTAGGAAGGGAAGCCAGCCTTAATTACTCACTCCAGCCTGTCTGTGTCCACTCCCATAATGGGGATGAATAGTGTCACAACAAAAAAATGTGTTTGTGTTTATGCATTTTTTCGCAAGTATTTAGGGCATGTATACACAAAGAAACTTATTTATGTCGCTTAATTAGTGTCAAAGCCATATTGGGTCAATTCCTATTTAAAGTAGTCTGATTAATACTGCTAGTTAACTTCGACTATTCTTTTGTGAACTGTTTTTATAAAATACGACACATAAGTATTCCTAATGGCTGTAATTATGTACTGTAATATACTGCACAGATTCATATCATTTAAAATACTTTAGATATATAGTCTCTAAAAGATAATGAAGTTCAAACACTCCCCACCTTATGAACGAGTTAGGTTCCAGAAGGTTGTTCGTATGTAGAATTCTTTGTAAGTTGTGTTTAGGTAAAAAACAGCAGTATGCAGTACTGTACAGAACATAGGCTAAAGGCACTTAACTGCTACGCAAAGTATATAGTATTAATGAATTTTTATACAGTGATAATAATGTAATAAAACAGTACAGTACTGTAATACAGTACATAGAGTAATACTGTACATGGTAGATAATAGGTAGGTTTTTGTTTTTATCTGTGAACATTTATAACTCGGTTGTTCGTAAGTAGGTGAGCTTCTGTATATTTATTATGTTAGAGCTGGGGACTCCTGTAGAGCAGTGGTAAGAACACTCAACTTTGAAAATGATGAACCTGTGTTCGAGCCAACTGCAGCTTGATAGGAAGGTCATCCAACCTTAATTCCCCAGCTCCACCCAGTCTGTATCCACTTCCAATCGAATGGAAATTAATAACGACACAAAATGGCAAAACAAACTCATCATATTCGAGTCAGAACAATCTCTGGTCACATAATAGCTTGTCAACTTTGTACTTGTTGTCTATCAGATAACTCGAAGCTTTTTCATGCCAGTATGTTATGTCTATTCATTTACATGCTAATTTAGGTTTTTGAAGAATATTATTAGAATTTATAAACAGTGTGAACTGCCTAAAAAATACTGTCGTCATTATGGGGCTTGGCTTCATTAAATGTGACATCTGTTTTGAAACCACTTTTTCTTACCTCTAAAGTATGAGAGACTTGAATGTAACCAAATTATAAGGAAAATTTAATCCGGTATTTTAGACAACTATAATGATTTAGGAACCTTCACACGTATACAGTTTACATGTTGTGTTTGTTTATATCAGGTTTAGACTGCGATCAATGGTAATTAGATGGTTAGCATTGACATTCAACAGTTACCTAGGATGTGCACTACATGTATTTGTCACCTGAATGTATACTAAACTTGATGCAGAATTTTTCTTTTATGCTGGTCATACATTACTGTCACTACTGTTGAAGTGTAAATTTTTTTTTATTGTTATTATGACTAGGATGGGCCAAAAAAAAATAGATACAAAATAAATAAATAAATAAATAAATAAATCTGCCTTCATCGAGCCTGGCCATAAAGGAAAAAAAAACATTGGGATTGTTGTGACTTGTCAGATGTGAGGGGATAATAAGAAATGTTTAACAAATATCCAAGAATATTTGGTGTTGATGTAGGAATAGAAAAAGAACCATAACTGAAGGAAGACTTAACATCAAATTCTCCTGGACAGCCCTAATTAAGTCCAAAAAGACCCTTTAGCTGTAGTATCACAACACGCAATGTGAGCCATAGGCCAACCTACTACATTTTTTGGAGAGTAGTTAACTTAGTCATTTTATTGTTTTGCCATTTTGTGTCTCGATTGATCCCCATATGAACTGCAGTGGACACAGACAAGTCAGAGCTGGAGAATTAAGATTGGATGCCCTTCCTATTGCTACGCAAAGAGCTCAGAGGCGAATTAACCAGGATTGTTATTATTTATTTTTTCTTCAGATTGGTCAGTCTTAAGGAACAATATGGAAAAATAAATAGTAGATAAGGATACATGTATATTTTGGGGTGGAAAAGGTCATAGATGTTAATTAGTTAATATGTTGCATTCATTACTATTGAAGCCATACTTAAAAGGCCGAGTAGCCTGTATTATCTAAAGTATCATGAACTCAGATTTTTTTTTCTAAGATGCCCTTTTTAGATTCTCAAAGCAATATTTCTTTGCTAATTTTTACTGTGTTATTATTATTATTGTTTTCTTAATTATTACTTTTACTATTATTATTATTATTATTACTGTTTTCATTATTATTATTATTATTGTTATTATTATTATTATTATTATTATTATTGTTATTATTATTACTCATGTATTCCTGAATTGTATCCTCTAGTTATTATAGTTTTAGAAGGCGGTTTCTCTTGAATTTGAGGTTTATATATGATATATATATATATATATATATATATATATATATATATATATATATATATATATATATATATATGTGTGTGTGTGTGTGTGTGTGTGTGTGTGTGTGTCTATGTATGTGTATAAAATCTCATGTAGTGTTGCCATACATGCATTGAGATACAGTACAGTATTGCATAGGTTTCATGCTCAAAGTGATCTTTCTTTATAGAAAGTCGTGAATTTTTTATAAAATATTGCCGTTCGTAAAATGCGTCAAATATAAGAATAATATATCAGTATTTTTGAACTCAGATATTTTGTTATATTGAGTTTTAGAGGTTTAAAAGGCTGTGTGAATAATTGAAAAGCCCTATTGACTGAGAGGGCAAAGAAAGATTATGACTCACAGAGCAATATTTGTCTTTTAGCGTATTCGTCATGAGCTTCAGAGACGGAAAAGCTGGGAGGCGGAGTGATTCCGTTTGGTGGCATTTTAATAAACGATGGACTGACGATAAGCATTACGTGGTCGTTTGTAACCACTGCAAACAGAGGGTCAGTGCCAAAGTGGACAGACTCCGGAGGCACTTGAGGAAATGCGTACCTGAATTTGAGAGTCCAAAGCCCGAGGCGGAGACTATTGAGAGTCCTCTCTTGTCCTCTCTGAGCTGCAATGATGCCCCAGCTCCTACTCTGCCTCCAGAGTTTTGTATACCACAACCCAATATAGATTTTGCATCTGCCTCTCATCTCTCTCCTTCCTGGCATTCAGAGAATATTCTTGTTGACAACAAGGTTAGTGAGTGTCACGTCCATGCTCACCTATGGGGGATGATCCACTTTGCAAAATAAAGAGCAGCTTCCTGAGACACTTGTGTCGCCACCTCCAAAAAAAAAAAAATTGCTTGGAATCACCTGCTTTCCCATCACCAGGCACTCTGCTGAGTCCTGCAAGTGGTGCTGTTCTTGCAGCTTGTGCCTTCTTGCAGGAAACAATCAATAAATGTTTATGTTCATGGTTGTCTCCTATGATCAATTTTTTTTAAGTTGTAATTATTTAGCCTAATGCAGTAATAAGGTACGCATGACTCATCTTCATTGTAGTAGATACATTATGTTGTCTTTGATGATTATATTTGATTACTTTGATTTTTTTAATAAATGACTGGATACTGTTATATAGGGGTTAGGCATATGGGGTATCCATACATATATTGGGTATTGTAGGGGTAATTTCTTGATTTTAAATCATGGTCTTATAGTGTGTGGGAGCTCATGAAGAATTAGAACCTGCCTTTTATCAACAGTAATGAAAGGTTAGGTTACGTTGTGTTAGGTTAAAATTTGAGCTTAAAACCTAACTTAACATAACCAAGTCTTTCATCGCTGTTGATAAAAGGCAGGTTCTAATTCTTCAGGAGCTCCCAGTGTGTGTGTCCTTTGCTCCGTAGAACGTTGCATAAGTTAATTAACTTTATGATTTATGATCGTATCTACACTTTAGCGAGACAGTACCGTAAGTTCGCACTGCAATCAGTGTTTCATTAAAACTTTTAAAGATAAACTGCTAGAAATATTGATGCATGATTTAAGCCTATTTTTTAGAGAAACATCAATGGTTACATGTGTAAAAATGTTGCTTTTATATCTTTTAGCTTCTGTGAGTGTTGATGATAATTCTTTTTAAAAACAATCTCAGTGATTTTGCACAGCACATAGACACACAATTCTACACATGAAAACAAATTTTGCTGTCACTGCTTTTCTGCTGCTACATTGCTGTTTTAGTATAAAAAAAGAATTAATTATATTGGTTTTATCAGGGACCTGTGATTAGTGTTGTTATTGCACTGTTATTGTCGGATCAATTGATTTCACTGTTATTTTAAATATGATATTGTTTAAAAATTTTCCAAAGTTTTTTCTTCCAAAGGATATTGTTTAAAGATTTCTAATAGTTTTTCTTCGAAGTCAATATTTGAGGGGCGGAATCTGAGGATGTAAACTAAACCTTGTCATTACTTTTCACTGGTGAATATGACTGAAACTAATGTCACAATTATTGCTTTTTTGTGGTGCCAAATTAAACTTAGAGTTTGTTTCGTAATGTGATTTTTCTCTGATTGTCTTGATGTTTTTCCAGGATTCTCCACATTCTCCATCCGCAATGGCAAACCAACAGTATTGCCTCAAGTGGAACAACCATCAGTCTAACCTTCTGCGCGCTTTTGATCGCCTTTTGCAGTCTGAGTCATTCACAGACGTCACCTTGGCTTGTGAAGGAAGGTCTCTTAGAGCACATAAGGTGAGGAATGGAAATTCAAATGGAATATTCAATTATATATTATTCTGTATTTATGATTTACATTCTAGGGGACCGCAGTAGCACAGTGGCTAGGGTGCTGTTTGTGGAAAGTGATGAACCTGTGTTCGAGCCCACTACAGGGCTTTAGGAAGGGATTCAGCTTTGATTCCATAATTTCAACCTGTCTTTGTTCACCCCCATAATGAGGTTTAATAGCAACAGCAATTTTGTTTAAATTTATATGAGTATATATATATCACACTATTTGTAGTTTTTTATTGTAAGAACTAATAGTTATGATAAGTCACATGGTTAACAAAATACAGAAGTTTTCCCACTTATGAACAACCGAGTTACAAACATTCACAGACACGAAGAAACACCTACCCATTATCTACCTATGTATTAATGTATGTATTACTGTACTGTACTGTATTATTGCATTATTATTACTTTATTAAAATTTATTGATGCTGTGTACTAAATGTTTTAGGTAGTAGTTGAGGGTCTTTAGCCTAAGTACTGTTCAGTACTGCATATATATGTACTAGGCAGTACTTTTTTTTTTACCTAAACACAACTTACAAACAATTCTACCTACGAACAGACTTCTGGAACCTAACTTGTTCGTTAGTTGGGGAGTGTTTGTACTTTCTAATATTGTTGTATCACATATCACTGGCAAATGGTAGTTGGATGCTGGATTGTGAGGAGCTTTTTCTTTTTATATCATAGTATGCTTGGTCAAAAGGGTCAAAATTGTTTCACTAGCTAAGCAGAGTAGTTTTAGATGGTGCCTTAGTTTTATATTATTGAGGTTAATTAATTTTTTACATTCCTGATTGCATATCTGAAGTGTTTGATGAGAGAAATACAGTGTCATATAGTAGATATGACGGGGTGACACTTTTATTAACACCATATTCAACTTGGCCTTCCATATCATTTTCACTAACTTTACAACAAGTATTTTCTTGAGAGGTTTGATGGCTCCATGCATTCCCTTCTAATGTAGTCACTTGCTACTTCATAAGGAAATATAATTTTGGTACTCACCCATGCTGGAGCCCACTGTGGGGCATTAGTCAGGGCTTCCAGCTTAATTCCTCAGGGGTATTGAAAATCCTGTTTTCTATTTGTGTATTGCCTAGTGCCTATGCAAATATTACATTCAAGGAAGGGCGAACTATTTAGTGTATGATTGAGTTATTCTATTGCCTGTATCAGTCTTACTATATTAGCATTATTCTCCCACCGCTTGGACACTGCTAAAATGTTTTCCCAGCTTAAAATGGATGTTAAAAGTGGTGCAAAGGCTCCAAACAAAGCAGGAAATGACATGAAGTACCTTTTTTATGTCATTTTGTTGCTATTAAAGGTTTTAGCCTTCATATCCTTTGGGGTAAAGTGATGTGATATCTTATAAATTACACAGTACTTTTCCATCTTTTTTTAAGTGGTAATAGATTTTACCTCTTAATCATATTAGGAATTAGATTTTACTTTTAAATCACATTCAGAATAGTAGCCACAACTCTTCCGGTTTTTGGTTCTGCAAGAGTGGACAGTATTTATTCTTGTTATCATTATATTTATTGTTTATTGTCATTTAGAGTCTGCCATTCGGGGACCACAGTGTTAGATCACGCTCGAATCAGGAAGTGACAGACTTGCAAATTGACTCAGCCTTGGGGGATTAGGAAGGGTATCCAGCTGTAATTCTTCAGTCCCAAACAGTCTATGTACATCCCCATAATGGGGATTAATAGTGACATAAAATGGCAAACAATTTTGAGTCTGCCATTCACTACCATAAAATACTGTATGCTTCCTCTGCCTTGAAATATGATTGTGTACTTAGGTTAGATTGTATTTCAAAGTGATCGGTTTTATGTCACAGACTCCCTTTTCTGCTGAGGGCTAGGATGTGCCTTCTTGCGACCGCTACCCTGAGTGAATGCCCTTCCTAACCTCAGACCATGGTGGGCTGCAAACCCATGATCTGTTGAATTAAAGATGCAAGAAACTTTATTTCCATTTCAATACAATGGGTATTCGTCAGCCAGGGCAAGCCCCAACCCCCCACTGTGGTGTCCAACCACAGCAGTTCCTGCCAGTAAACAGCTTAAACTCTCGGTCTTGGACGGGAACCGATCTTTCGACCTCGTGAATGCGAAGCCAGCGCGTTACCACTGTACTAGCCAGCATTATCACTCTTCCACGGGGGCCACAGATTGTATTTCAAAGTATTCTTTGGTAATTTTGAAAATATCAAGTAAATTTTTTTTTAATTCATTATGATATGTGGTACTTTGACGTTGTGTCCCTTAGATGTAGACGATCAGTCAGTCATAATTGTAGAAACTGTCAGAATTAATTTTTTTTTTGTCAACCACATTAACAATGAGAGATTATTTGGATATCAAATTGATTTTATGCTCTCACTTGTTTTGCAGTCCAATGGCTCATGTTAAAAGCAACCAGAGAGCTATACATTTTTATGTAAGAAATTCAACGGTAATAATTTTATATCTTTTGAGCTATCTTTCTTCTTATTTGGTAAACTTATTGTCTCCAGCAGTTCAAACAAGATGTTTTATATATTGTTTTGACTGGGTTAATTGGCGCCCTTTTCTATGCTGAGTATTTTATAATGAAGTATTCAAACTGGTTCTTGATATGGCAAGAGAAGAAAAGATTTCTGGTTATCACCACTCTCCAGTAATTTTTTGTTAGAAATAGTTACTGTACATACCTTTCCTTAACTTCTTCCAAAAGAAAGATTTCATAATATCGGCAATATTTTTTTTCCCAAGTTTTTCCATAAAATATTTAAAACTTTACAATGTTTTATTCTTGTTGGGTACTAGGGCGGTGCATTGGCTAGAACACTCGACTCAGGAGGTGACAGAGCCACGATCTAGCCTATTTCGGGGTGTAAAGTGGCATCCAGCCTTAATTCCCCAGTCCATCCTGTCTGTTTCCACCTCCATAGAGGCATATAGCCTTAATTCCCCAGCTCCATCCTGTCTGTTTCCACCCCCATAATGGGGATTGATAGTGATGTATAAAATGGCATCGACAGTTATGCATCATTTCGTGCTCCTTTTATAACTTGTTGTTTGTAGATGATTTTATGTGACTAAGTTTCTGTATTGTAAAAGTTATTCTTTGTTGACAGGTGGTGTTATCAGCATGTAGTAGTTATTTTGAACAGCTCTTTGAAGAACACCCAGATAAGTCTCCCATAATTATCCTAAAAGACATGAGGTTTGCCCATGTATCTCAGCTTGTTAATTTTATGTATCGAGGAGAGATTAATATTACACAGGTATGTTTTTCTTAAGTACGTTGAGAGTTTTATGTTGTTAAGGTACTGGAAGTGATTGATTTTATTCAGTTTTATATTTATGAGGTACAGGAACAGATTGAATTTATTCTATTTTATATTTCTAAAGTACAGGAAGAGAATGAATTCATTCTGTTTTACATTTATAAGGTACAGGAATATATTAAATTTATTTTATTTATGTAGGGTACATGATAAGTTATTCAGATCGTGTAAACAAGAGTATCCTCAGGTTGCTCTCGGTTTATTCGTATATAAAAGGCACTTCACCTCACCTCACCTGACTTAACCGAATCTTACCTGAACACCTAACAAATTAAGGGGTTATTTAACTACACATGGAGTTCTGGGTGTTACTCATTTTTAAAAGATTCAATTAGTCTTCAGGGACCAGCATTTATTGCAAAATACTTCTTCACAACAGTTTACATTTGAGTCGAAGATATAGCTTATATCTTGGTTATTATTAAAATACTTGATATTCTGTCACTAAAAGAACTTTGAATTTTTAATGAACAATATAAATGTTCACTATTGCATTCAGAATTTATTTTTTAAGTAGCGGTATTTGAGATTTTTATAGTAAACCCATAATACCAATTGAATTTTTATGTCTTTAGTGTATTTTTTTATTTTTTTAAATTATTCTTCAACTTTGCAGGATATGTTGTCTGGTCTCCTGAAGACAGCAGAAACACTAAAGGTTAAGGGTCTAGCGGAAGTGTCTGGGGACCAGCCAGCTCAGGCTGTCAACCCAATTCCTCCAGTTCTAAGATTAGCAGTGAGTTTTCGTCACATTTCATTTCGTGTTCATTCCTCAAGTTTGTGAAATTCAAATATGATAGCACAGTGCAATAGAGTTACGCAATTTTAAATATTTGCATGCGAAGCGGGGACCAATAGAACAGGAGTCCGCAGCTTAATGCACTTAAACCTCTGTGACTCAGTGCACTAGGCTGTGGAATCCTGTTCAACAAGTCCCAGGTTTGAATCCCAACAGTAGGAGATAGAATTTTTGAAGAGAAGTTCACCTTTAAGAAGAGATTATTTTTTCTCCCTGTAATCCTTATAACTTTTTTAATTTTCTTTTAGCCATTAGTCCCTTTTTCTTGTTTGCCATGGGTATGTGATGAAGCAGTGGGTGTAAACCAACTGCGGCTGTCGGGCCTCATTGTAGATTATTCTTGCCCGCCCACCTTGTGGGTGACCCAAGCAGGGCTGGAAGGGAGGAAATGTGGCAACCCTTCATCCCCAATGAGCTAAGAGAAGTGATTGAGGTATATGTGGATCGCTGTGAATGCGTGTTTCTTGGCTCGGCCACCCCCCTTACAAGGAGTAATGAAGCCATGTGTATATGTATCCCTTGGGTAAAATGCAGTAGTCACAATCCTTCTTGTAAGGGGAATGGCCCAGTCAAAGCACACATTCACCAGAAACAAGTTCGAGAAACTATATTTTCCTCGTGTTTCAGTCTCCACAGCTTTTATTTTAATGTGAAGGGCTTTCATAAGTATATAATGATGACTAGATTTTGCAAAAAGATACGTGTTTAAGTAGAGGTATTTCAGTGTAAAGTTGATGATTACTTTTCTCCTTGTTTTGTCACAGTCTTGTTAAGGTTTTCTTTATATGAGAAATATTCTTCACATTTCTCTGGTTTTATTTGTTTTATGATCATGTTTAGGCATATTGAAACAGGAAGGATATTCTCTTAGTGTTTCTCAAAAGAGATTATTGCATCTGTGTTCCTGCATGTCATAAAAGCTGACTAAATGGGGCAGAGGGAAGGGACTGAGAATACCATCCATTGTATTTTCCTCCTACAAAGAGTGAAGATTTTTGCTTTGACTAAGCCACCCCTCTTTAAGGGGGATTATAACACTTGTATATAGATAGATATTTTTCCAATCTATTATTAACATTTATATGTAGGTAAATACTCACATGTCTGTTAAATAAGTATTTCCATGATTCCCCTGTTTTGTATGTACAGTATTCCAAACTTATTACAACTTTTCTTGCAGGCTTCACTCCCCCAAATGGTGCCCCCAAGCAATTCTCCGCTGACCACTGCCCTCAATGCGCCCTTGGTTGCTGCACCTACGCTTGCCCCCCTTGCAGCATTACTTAACCCAGATGTAAGTACTTTGAGAGGTTATATGTAATACAGACTCGATTACCTTAAATGTCTCTAACCTATCCTAACATAGCCTAACCTGACAATACCAAACCAGTCCATACTATACTTAACCTGTATGAGGAAGAAATGCAGCAATGGTTGCAAATTTAGAACAGACATTTATATTTTTTAGATACATTACATGAACCATAGCAAACTACACTTTTTATTGTCAATAAGTTTGCTAATTTTTACACGACAGTGAATATCATATGAGATACATTAAGCTTGATAGTGTATATCTTGAATGCATTTGCCAGCAGCTGTGACCTAAGTAGCACTAATGAATGGTATACAGAGAAGAAGCAGTTTCCTAATGCTTTTGTCTTTGGTTGGTAAAAATCTCCTGTAAGAAAATAAATTTGTGCAAATGCATTGTAGTATTTACACACACACACACACACACACACACACACACACACACTCACTCTCTCTCTCTCTCTCTCTCTCTCCTCTCTCTCTCATCCTCTCTCTCTCTCTCTCTCTCTCTCTCTCTCTCTCTCTCTCTCTCTCTCTCTCTCTCTCTCTCTCTCTCTCTCTCTCTCTCTCTCTCTCTCTCTCTCTCTCTCTCTCTCTCTCTCTCTCTCCCCCCCCCCCCCACAGCCACAGTTACCCAATAATGCAAGTGCAAGGGTTACAGCTCAAATATATATTCGCATTCCTGGCAACCTCTTTGAGAGAGAGATATGTAATATATTGACAAATCAAGGCATTCCCTCTGAAGAAATCTTGATTAAGGAGCTTTCTCGCAAACCAAATTGGGTCTCCTTCACAATAACGATATCGAAAGGATTTGAATATGTGCCTTACAAACTGAGTCAATGGCCTACAGACACAATTGTCCAGCCATTTCGTGGGGGCAAACAATGGACACAACCTGGGTTATCTACAAAATATCCCAAACTACAGTCATACCAAAATAAACAGCAAAGAGCTTATGACACAGTCTCCTATCTGCGAGACTACAGAAAGAGACACAATACAAACCTCTCTTATCGCCATCCACGCACAAGAGACTTCTCCTGGAGAGATGGCTCTTACAACCCTAGACACTCACCTAGGCATACAAACTTTGGGAAGGCCCGATCATACCATGGCACGTACTCAAATTAGCGTTACCCATCCAACGGCAGGTACACACACCAGGATCCCTGGGACATGGTAAGAATGTAACATTAGTACATGTGAACGCTCAGTCCCTTCTCGCTCATTTTGAGGAAATAATAATGCTAACAAAAGACTACAACATAGACATCCTCTGTGTAAGTGAAACTTGGCTTCCTCCTACAACTGAAAATAAATATGTGAATATTCCAGAGTTTAAAATATTTCGCAATGACCATGGCCGATGGGGTGGGGTCTGTATTTATGTTAGAAATTATCTTAGTGCATCAGAAATAACCACAGGTTTAGAAAAAACTGATACTGTGCAGTATCAGAAACTTCCATCTTTCATTGTAGGGTGTGTTTACCGTTACCCTAAAGCACCTACCAGTTCATTCAATCATCTGCTAGAAACATTCAGAAATATCTGTGTGTGCCATAAGCTCATATATATACTTGGTGACTTTAATGATGACTTGCTCTCAGCAGATAACAAAATGAAAAGGGTGATCAACACTGTGAAGTTAACACAAATAGTGACAAAACCGACCCGCATAACCCCTAATTCTAGAACTCTTATAGATCTGATAATAAATAAAGTGGAAAGTATACCCTATTGGGATGTAGTTCCCTGCCCAATTGCAGACCATGAGCTGAACATTGCTATGCTAAACATAAACAAGCCCAAAGGGAAGCCTATCTTCAAGACATTCTGGTGTCAAAAAAATTACTTCCCTGATATCTTTTGTGAAACTTTAATCAACAACACAGATGCACTTAATAGAATTAAAAACACAGATAACGTCGATTTGCAGGTTGAGATTCTAACAAAAGTCTTTCGTGAATGCTTAGATAGTTGTGCACCCATTGTAACAAGAAAAATAACCCGCCCCTCAGCCCCCTGGCTAAGTAATGACATCAAAGAGGCAATGCAAATCAGAAATCAAATACAAAAAGAATTAAAAATTCATAGATATGATATGACTCTCCGAGAACGTTATAAAACAGAAAAGAAATGTGTCAGATCTCTCATCAATGTAAGTAAAAAAGACTTTTACAAAAAACAATTTAATGATTCTAGACATGATACAGCAGCAACATGGAAAGTGATAAGAAGCATGATACCAAATGAAAAGACTACCTCAGAAAGTTATGAAAATATTACGGAGTTGAAAGACAAAGCGGAAAACATTTTGCTAACGTTGGCATAAATACATATGAGAAAACACAAGAAAACATAAACTCATTGAATATGAGTAATTGCTTTAAGGACAATTCTTCCAATGTAAACACAAGAGAGTACTTCAAGATAAATCCTATCGATTGTGCTACCCTAATTCTTACCATAAAGAGCCTAAGAAACTCTGGTCTTATGGTTCAGATGGTATACTATTTCAGTTCATGAAAGATGCTCTACCCATGATTGTATCTTATATTCTAACTATTATGAACACTTCCATTGTTACTAAAAAGTTTCCTGACTCTTGGAAAAAATCACATGTAATACCTCTGCATAAAAAGGGAGACAGAAGATATGACAAACTATCGTCCCATTTTCTCTAAAATATTAGAAAAAATTGTTGCATGCCAACTTATGTCATATTTAGAGTCAAATAGACTGTTATCTATTAACCAACATGGTTTCAGACCGAAACTCTCGACGGAAACTGCACTGCACAAAGTTGCGAATAGTATCTATAATAATGTAGATATGAAAAAAATATCCCTGCTTGTATTATTAGACTTATCAAAAGCCTTCGACAGTGTAAACCATAAAATTCTTATATGTAAATTTACTAACCTAAATATTGATTCGAGATGGTTTTAGAGAGTATCTATCTAATCGCAAACAGTCTATACGTCTTAACAACATTATCTCTCTGCCAAAAACTGTATCATTTGGTTTTCCACAGGGTTCAGTACTTGGTCTTATCCTCTTCTCCATTTACGTAATGATCTATCTTCTTTCATTTCTGACTGTCTAGTCGTACAATGCCAACTTATGTCATATTTAGAGTCAAATAGACTGTTATCTATTAACCAACATTGTTTCAGACCGAAACTCTCGACGGAAACTGCACTACACAAAGTTACGAATAGTATCTATAATAATATAGATATGAAAAAAATATCCCTGCCTGTATTATTAGACTTATCAAAAGCCTTCGACATTGTAAACCATGAAATTCTTATACGTAAATGTACTAGCCTAAATATTGATTTGAGCTGGTTTTAGAGAGTATCTGTCTTAACAACATTATCTCTCTGCCAAAAACTGTATCGTTTGGTGTTCCACAGGGATCAGTACTTGGTCCTATCCTCTTCTCCATTTACGTAAATGATCTGTCTTCTTTCATTTCTGACTGTCTAGTCATACAATATGCAGATGACACTCAACTACTCCTAAGTGGTGATATTAATAATCTCCCAGAGCTAACCTTAAGAGCAGAAAACACTGTCAAAAATTAAAACCTATTTTCAAGACATTGGGCTGTTAACGAAAGTAAAACACATTGCATGTTTATTGGTTCAAGGTTCCATATAGCACAAATTCCAGAAAACACAACAATTAATTTTTGCGACAATATTATTACACCTAGCAAAACAGTCAAAGACTTAGGAATTCACTTTGATAACTACATGTTGCTTGATTCCCACTTAGATAAAGTATGCAAAAAGGTTACAGGAACATTAATGTACTTATCACGTATAAAAGACAATTTTGAGACTACCGCTCGAATAACTGTTGTTGAATTTCTAGCCCAAAGTCACATTAATTACTGCACAACTCTTTGGGGAGCTACCACTAAGACTCAGATAAACAGAATACAGAAGCTTATTAATTTTGCAGCTCGAGTTGCCCTGGGAGGAATAAGAAATATGCCCACATCACACCAGCTCTCAATAAACTTGGGTGGCTGCGGGCAGAAAACAAGGTCACTTATGCTATTTATGTTTTTGTATACAAAATTTAGGACCATCATTATCCTAGCTGGCTAATTTGATTTAAAAATAGTCAGGGATATAAGGGGAACCAACACAAGACAGAGCAGTGAGCTCTTTATTCAGAGAACAAACACAGAAGTAGGTTCAAAGATGATCACTATTAAAGGGCCAACATTCTGGAACTATTGCAGAGCATCTTAAAAATGCATCCTCCTTCACAGCTTTCAAAGGCAAACTTTATAGTTTTCTTTTGGACAAATAGTTGCTGCTCACACATAAACTAAACTTAATGATTTAGTACATTTTCCCTTAACACTAACCTCTCTATATGTTAACTGATATCGACTTCTCTGTTACTCTTAAGTTAAGAACTAATTATTCTCATTGAAAGGAAAACAAATATGGTAATGATGCCGATAATAATGATACTGTATCTAGTGTTACTATTACTATATTATTAACATTATTGTTAACATTTTTATTACATCATTACTATTTTCTATGAGAGCTACATTTAATTTAACTGTATGTATTACCCTCTTACTTATTAGTTCAGTTAGATGTTTACTTATAAGTTACTTTTATTTTTAAGAAGAATAACCATTGTACAAAAATGGAAATAAATGTTTGTTTGTTTGCTCTCTCACACACACGCACACGCACACACACACACACACGAATCTTTTGCTTTACAAATTAAATTCTGGAAATACAGAATTATCATCCAAGATTGGGAGGGTGAAGCATGTTAAATATGCATTTTGATAATGGTAAGTGGAATGTTAGATAATAAAATTATGATTCTGACCTCTCATAGATTAAATGCCCCTTCTATATTTTCAGTCAACTTTTTTATGAATTACTTGGCAGGGAATTTGTCCTATTACATGTTGAGATATTCAATGGAGCTATGGTAACTCCATGGTAGAGTGCACAAATTGGGAGTGGCTAATGTGGGTTCAATCCCACCATGGGGCATTAGGAAGGGCATCCAGTTGTATTCCCCCAGCTACAACATGTCTATGTCCACCCTCTTGTGATTGGGGAATATTTGTGGGCTACAAAATGGTACTTATGTTTAGATACTCGTCGACATTCATCATCATCAATATTCGTGCCTCTAGACCTTTCAGTCAGTAGAAGTTACTAAGCTCTCCAATGACAGGTGAATTCGCATGGATGTAGTGATATTTAAATAAAAAATTCTGAGGTACTATCTAGAAGTAGCATGGAAATTAATGCAGTGCGTCTAGAGGTAGCATCTAGACTCTATTTTTGTTTGAATTTATGACACCTTTTGTCATGAAAGAATTTTGTTTTGCGCAACATGAAGTATAAAATAATGTAATTGCTGTTGAGTTCTGAATAAGTTTGTATCTTTAATGTTAGTGTTTGAGAACATCATGATTTTGGTTAATTCCTATTATTGCTCCAATGGGTCATGCATTTACCAAAACAATCTTGCACATCTACCGAAACAAAGCCAACTTGCTCTTATTTCTCCAGAATAATAGAGTATTCAGGAATATGAGTGTTTTCTTGGCAAAGGTGTTTTGATATGTCCATGATGCTTTATTGAAAGCACATCTCTGCTTGTTATCACTCATTTCTCATTATCTCAGGAATTGACATTATGGTATTATCTCAAGAATGTGTATTTTTAAACACCTTCGTATACTTGTTAGAGAACAAACTTGCGTCAGATAGATAACCATTTTGATTTGAGCAAATTGAAACAATTAGATGGAAATTCCTATTATTCAGAAGGAATTATATCATGAAAAATGAAAGTTAAGGTAACTGCCATCCAAGGGAGAGTGTTTGATTTTAAAGTAAAATGCATCACCATTGATTCCACCAAGATGTCACACTCGCGTAAACACTCATTAAGGCTTTGATTTGATCCTAGTAATTGAGAGTTAGGTACTAGCTTTTATAGATTTAAATTTATGTACAGTGGTGACCCCAACCCACGAACTTAATCTGTTCCCAAAAACTGTTCTTTGGTTGAATTTATTTTTCCCATTGAAAAGCATGTAAATTCAATTAATCTGTTCCTGGTCACAATAAATATTCATTTAAAAACTTTTTTAGTCATTAAAAATATGAAATATAATACAGGTTAAATGTATTTCAGCTGTATAAGGAAAATTACATTAATAGTAGAAAGGAATGCTGCTCTATTAAAGTAAAACATTTACATATTCAGGTATACAGTATACACTAGTTGATACCCAGTATAAAATAGCAAAGTCCAACACTTAGAAAAAGTTGTTACATTTTCCCTCTAATAACAAATACAGTAGGAAAGAGTACATACTGTCGGTAAAAAACAAGAATGTTGATAAGAAGTAGTACTGTATTTACCTCCTTTGTGCATGATTGTTGTTGGCATACATGGATGGTGGTGGAGGAGGAGGTGGACTAATTTTTGGAAGGAGAGTCCCCCAATATCACAAACACTTTTAACTTTCTTAGGAGCCATAATAAGGGCTATATGAAAGGTAAAACAATGGAAAATAAAGCAAGAACTATGAACAGATCATGAACAAACCACACAGCGCGGGCACCAATGCAGAACTGAGAGCAGGCGAGTGGGACGAGTGGTGGCTTGGATTTTGTTCATGGGTTGGGGTCAATATTTGTTCAAAATTTTGTTCGTGGGTTAGGGTCACCACTGTATATATACAGGGGGGCCCCGTTTTATGACAATCTGAATTACGACTTTCCGCCGTTTCGACAGAGGCCAGTAAGTAATTAAATAATTATTAATAAATAAGTTTTTTGACCTACCTGACTTGTGCGATAAATTTAAAATCCGCATGCTGAACTGTTTATGAGCGTGGCAGACGAATATACAGCTACATTTGTATAAATAAAGCTAATGACTTTATTACTTATTTGGTTATATTGAAGGATGATACTGAATTTATTTACAAAATTACCAAACACATAGCCTTAAATACGGTTTTATGCGAAATAGTTTGTTGAGCAAATAAATACGTCGTTGCACGGCATTAGAAGAAGAAGAACTACCGCTCAATTTACTCTCGCCCGCCATATTGTTTCTCGTGCTCATATGTTCTCTCGAGTTCGCTCATTATTGACCTTGCTGTATCTCCCAAGCGTAGTGGTGATATTTCTGATGGCAGTGTTGTGATGAAAATCCATCACTATGGTAATTAAAGTTGATGGGATAAAGTTCTACGAACATTGGCCGTGCAGTGGGATTAGCCCGTTTGACCTTGACGACAGTCATTAGATCGCATCCTTGAACATGTGAAAGGCTCTACTCCTATGATGTCCACTGTGATTACTAAGCAGCATAGTCACCTTTTGATCGAGATGGAGAGATTGCTAGTGCTTTGGCTTGATGACCAGCATCGACGGCGTATTCCAATGAGCCTCATATTGATACAAGAAAATTCTAAAATTTTTTCAGTGCCGTGAAAAGTGTGCAAGCCGATCACACGAGTAGAGGTAAGCAATACTGTATAGTGTAGTTTGACTATTTTTATGTCTTAGATCAAGAACATAGATTATTTTCCTATGTTTTATAGTATTTTTTTTTAACATTGGTAGGGAACCAGGTTCGAATTTAGGTGTTTTCTGACTTTCGACAAAATTCGGGTAAATAAAGAAGCAGGCATCGTAATGGACAAGTCCTGGGGTGTACTAATTCAACAGTAATATTATGTGAATTTCATTACCTGATAGGTGTATTATTGTTTCGGAAGCCACAGTTCTACAGTCGTTTCATAGAGATTAAAGTAGAAAATAAAAAATCATATTGACTGAAAGAATAATGTGTTTTAGTCTATTCAAGTGTGATAGCTAATGATAATAATGACTTAAGCTGATCTTTATTGATAATGTAAGCTGAGGAGAATTTATCTTGGATATAAGAACAGTATATCATTAATTACTATATGATAACCATTACAAGCATAGAGTTGTGCTGAAAATTGTTGAAATTGATACATGATATACAGTAATCCCTCGTTTATCGCGAGTGTTACGTTCCGGGACCACTCGCGATAGGTGTAAATTCGCAAAGTAGCAGCGTCATATTTATTACAGGTATTTTACATTTATTTTTGCCTTTATATACCCTCCCTGCACTGTTAACAATTTACCCTTTACTTTATTAATAACAGCGCACAAGTGTAAATTTATATGAGTGTGACAGGTAAGTTTACCATAAATAACAGCACGCAAGCGTAAAGCTATATGATGTGATGATAATGTTTACATACTGCACAGCCAATGACAGCTTTTCGGCTGCTTTTTGTGAGAGAAGAACATGGTAATGGGGAGTTGCTGTCGCTGTTTCTTCTTTTGTGTGAAGATGGTCTTGTAAGGAGTCATGGCATCGTCGATAATACTGCAGAAGAACACCGAACGAACCATATCATCGTCCCACCTGCGATGTAGTGAACAGTAGATTAATGGCGACCGACAGCCGAGAAACTTCTTCCTTCCTTCAGCATATCTAACAGCTTTACCTTATCTGCTCTGGTCAACATCTTCCTTTGCTGCTTAGGCGCACTCCAGAAGCCTTAGAAGTTGAAGGACGCTTGGGCGGCATTGCAGGGATTGAAATAAAGCAAAAGTTTCACAAAAAACACAAGCACAACGTATTAAGAGGCACAATGCGAAAGGCGCACACGTGAGTAACTGAATGGGTGAAGCGAGACAATGGAAGATGGTGGAAGAATCAAGCTTCAATAAAAAAGCCAATCAGACCCCAGGATACAGAACACAATTCTGTTATTCGTCGTCTCCCACCCATCAGCCAATAGCATCCCATGTACTATCTCACGTAGGTGCGACCATTTGCGTTTTCCAAGATGCCAGTACCGGTATCGTATTTTATATGGTGCAATACTGTGAGTCACATGTTTAAATATATGTCTTTTACTATTTTTTACTATTTTATTATTCTTAGGCTAGGAATACTTTTTTTTTATCAATAAAATAATGAAAATACTGGAGATTTTAATATTTCCACATATCGTGGATTCCCGTGATATACCCAGAAAATCTGCGTTATAAAATACATATGCTCGTCATAAAAACCCGCAGTGCACTGAATTCATGGAAGGTGAATGGCGATATAGCGAGGGATTACTGAATATGTATGTATGTAAGAAAACGTGAAACTCCCCTGTTGCATAATGGTTGGAAGACTTTGAATCTATACTTTGTTTGAAATGGATAAAGTTAATTGATATTTTTGATTACACACATTTTATGTTACTGACAATAGCATTTACTAGAAAATACCGTAGGATTTAATTACATTCTGCAAACGTTTTAGTGTTTTGAATATTGGTGATTAATTACCAAAAATATCTTGATCATTTTTCTCCAGTATTTTTGCTGGTTTTACTGTGCAGTACTGTCTGTGTTAAATGAGTTGAATTTTTTGCGTGTTTTAAGTTTCTTCATGCACGTGAGATTTTTTGCTCATAATTCATACATGCAAATTAAAAGACCTTAATACTCTGAAATTAACTGATAATATAATATTTAATGTAATGTTGCCTGATTTTAATTTTCTTTTTCTATAGCCAGCTTGAAAATATAAAAAGTAATAGTGGCGGTGGAGAAAATTACCTCACTCGTATTCCCAGTAATTGCAGGAGTTGATTAAAATGAATGGGGAGTGAATAGATTGCAATCCTATCCCCCCCAATGTTTTCCTCTTCAGTACACCTGCTGGAAGGGATAAAGAGGAATGGGGTATGATGGGGCTCTGCTAAATCCACTTTTCATTTGTTCAGTTGTGGCCGCCTTGCTGGCTTCATCGGGATAAAGTATCTTATTGGAAAAATAAAATATGCAAATATTTTTGCTTGTGTGAACTCAAAGGTGTTGTTTTCAGCAAGATATATGAGTTTTTTTTTTTTATTTTGTGTCACAATCCGTCCCCATTCAAATGGGGTGGACGTAGACATGTTGGAGCAGGGGAATTAAGCTGGATTCCCTTCCTAATGCCCCACAGCAGGATCAAACTTTCATGCTTTACTTAATTGTATAATTGATAGTTAGGTCATGGTATTGAACTAAAATATATGAAATACATGTCATCCAAATAGAATAATTCATATCTTTATTTAATAACTATAATTATTTTTGTATTCGGAGTGGGAAGAATCCTATTATGTTAGTAATTATCATCTCAGGTTTATTAACTGTAAATATGAACTCTCTCTGTATTGTTACTGTTTTTGTAGAATATATTGCCTTATTTAAATTTCAAATTCACAGCTTCATAGATGGAATACTTAATTGCTAGTTGACCTCGTGGTGTTATATATACCTCTTACATTCTGAAAGGAGGGTATACGTTCTTGAAGTTCTATTAAAACTTTATTTGCTAAAAAGAAGATTGCTTTCCAGGGAATGGGATTGGACGAACGCCGAGTAAATTTTCTAAAACGCATGAGCCAGGAACATGAAGCGGTTGCCGCTGCCACCGCTGCAGCAACAGCTGCTGCTACTGCTGCCGTCGCTAGTGCCGCATCGGCCGCAGTTGCGGGTGGCGGTGGGGGAGGAGGCGGCGGAGGAGGAGGTGGTGACATCATTCAAGAACCTTCTGCTAAATTTCAAAGAAGAGAACAGAAAGAAGAACCTGAATCATCTCAGTTGGCCCATGGCTCTTTATACATGACTCCCCAGGATCAGATAGCATCCTCTAAAACTCCCCCTATGCAGAATGTTCTCACCCCCATCCCGCATGAATTGACAGTCAATTCACAGGTTGAATTACGTAAGTATTCCGTACCATTCATATTCAGCTTTGGCTAACAATCTCTTTTGCCGTGCAGTTACTTGACAGTTGAATGTAAATGTTACTGTAGCAGGTTAACACCACTTAGGGGCAGATTACATCATCTCGCGAGCATGTACATGATTCTAGGTCACTGTCAAAATTTTTTTCAAATTCCAAGGGCTTGTTTCAAAACAAAATGGGCTCTAGAACTCTTGCTATGACATGCCAATGTTTCCTGGTACTGTGTGGCTACTTTTTTTTCTCTCTCGTCTTATATAAAACACTTAGTTCAAGTGAATGTTAGTGTGTAATCAAGTGCAATTGAGGGACGATGTTTTCCGTAGAATGCTTTGAGGCTTAATACTATACAGCATTATTAGGTGTATTATAATAGAATATGTCTTAGTTTGAGTTATTTTTTATAGCTTTGCAGCTGATTTTTCTCAAGAACCTCCATCTTAATGTGAGTTCATATATATCCCTTACAGCTGACTTTCTCAAGCAATTCTGTCTTAGTTTGAGGTAATTTTAATCACTTACAGTAGATTTTTTCAAGAACTTGCCTTGGGTTGAATTTTTATCATTTACAGTAGACTTTCTCAAAAACTGTGATTTGAGTTAATTTTTATCTCTTACAGCTGATTTTCTCAAGAACTTCACAGTTTTTAAACTCAACGATTACCTGGGGTTCCGCACAAGACAACAGTTCTGGGAAGAGCCGGCCGTTCGGCGTATTTTGGAGGGGATCAAGAACAAAGAAATAGACATGAAGAGTGCCGCTGAGCTTATTGGGGTCTCTTATGGAACGCTGTACGGGCGATATCGAGAGGTGTTTGGATACTTAAAGCACTCCTGGGTAAGAATTATGAATTTTTTTTATTTGTATTAGGCTAATAATATTATTGATTGGCCTAGCATCATTTAGCAATACCTTAGCATATTAGCCATTGTAAAGTAAGGAACCAGTTTGTGGAATTTGCTGAAGTGTCAGGCTTAAACGTTGTTCAATGTCTTTACAGTGTGTAGAATGGGTATATTATTATAGGCTGGATACCCTTCTAGTACAGTGGTAATGCACTGGCCTCGCATTCACGAGGTCGAAAGATCGGTTCCCGTCCAAGACCGAGAGTTTAAGCTGTTTCCTGGCAGGAACTGCTGTGGTTGGGCACCACAGTGGAGGCTTGGGGCTTGCCCCGGCTGACGAGTACCCATTGTATTGTAATGGAAATAAAGGTTTATTATTATTATTATTATTGCTGTGAGCTCAAACGCAGGTTTGTCACCTCCAATCTAGCAGTCTACCATTACCCTACGGCGGTCACCTAATCCTCATTTTATGTGCCACAATTAGTCCTCATTATCGGGGGTGGACACAAAGTTTGGCTGGGGAATTAAGGCTGGGTGCCCCTCCCATTACCCCACAGTGGGCTCAATCGTGGGTCAGCTGCGTATTTGTAACCACTCCGCTACCGTGGTCCCCTGAGAATGTGTGCATGAATGATAATAATTAGAAAATTATGATAGGGAAGTGCCTTCATTTCTATTTTTTCCTTCTGTTGTGGTGAATCATGTCTGTCTAAAGACAGAGAAGATTCACCACTTTTTATAACTTGTTCCTCCAGTTTCTTTGCTAAATCTCTTTAAAATCAAGCTTTTGTGCCTCAGTATAATAATATAATCGATCATTATTAAAGGTAAATGTAAAGGTTGCCAGGTTTCAGTTCCGATATCCATCTGAGATGCTCCTCAGAATGTCAGCCGGGGCAAGCCCCAATCCCCCACTGTGGTGCTCAGCCACAGCAGTAAACAGCTTAAACACACTTGCCTGGATGAGGCTCGATCTGCCGACCTCATGAATATGAAGCCACCGCATTACCACTACTAGCCTGAGGCTAATGCTTAAAATTTACCTTCCCTTTTTCTGATGCCTGAATTAGGAAACTGGATGCAGTCTCTACTCTTCTCACCTTGGAGGATTTTATCTGTTGACGGGGTATATGTAATCAGTGTATGGGGTAATACCAGTCATTAGAAATGCCTTCATATCTTTTTACCAAGAAACACCTTTCTGGAATAAGGTCTTCTCATTTATATTTGCTTAATGAAGGTAATACTTTTTAAGTATAGTAAATTTTCAATGAAGTAAATGCTGTCTGATGTAAAAGTTAAGCTTATATATTTTACTCTTTATTTTTATTCTATTTTATTGTCATTCTTAATATGAAAACAAATATTAACAAGTCGTAAAAGAGATATTTGACATCTTCGTGTACCATAGATAGTTTATAATTCCTTGTGTTGAGAAAATGAATACTGCACCATCCTTTGCATGTTCTGCTCTAGATAGGAGTTTGCTTAAGAACTTGAGAAAGGAAAAGGACAGGCAAGCACTTCCTTCTTGAATTAATTTTCTTGTAGTTGGATGACTAAGAACGAATGTTGTAGTAGTATGAGATGATACCTACAGATCTTGCATCGTACCTACCAGTGATAGCAATTTGTGTGTCTGATCATCCCTTGTGGTAGTGAAGAAAGAAAACCTCACTTATATCTATAAGGGTAGCTCATAGCTAGCGTTTCTCCTCTTAAATATTCTTTTCTTGCTACAGGACATTTGATAGTGGTTGAAATGTGTAAAATGTAGCCCGACTAAATATTTTAATCAGTTATGGTCACCCTTTAAGATCCAATAGGATATGATATCAGTTTTTTTTTTATTGTAGCTTCTAAGATTTTTTTTACATATATGATGCCAGTCTCACTGAGGCAAGTAGAGAGATGATATGTAACTATGGTGGCTGAACTTTATTATCCATGCTGTTTTAAACTTTTTGGGGGGGCTGCAGTAACTCTGTGATAAAGTGCGTGAGTCAGAAATCGACTACTGTGGGTTTGATCCTACTGCAGGGCATTAGGAAGGACATCCAGGCTTAATCCAGAAATTCTGAAATGTCTGTGTCTGCCCTATCAGTAGAATGGGGACTAATTATGAGACATGAAACAGTGCATTTTTCACTCTTTCTATTGGCTGTTTGTCTTTACAATGGGAATCTTTATTGGTGTCTACGATACACTGGGCGTAGTAGAATAATATTCTTTCCTCTGGATTTCTGAATCACATTTTATGGTATGTAGAGCCTATAGGGACATTGTGTTTCTTCCCCAACTGCATAGAAAGAGTTTATTTTTGTTGAAGCTGAAAGGATGACCACAATTGTAACAAAAGAAAGGAAGCTTCAAGTTGGAAAATAACTAGGGAGAGAGGAATACTCAGTCCCTGACTTTCCCTCTCTGTTAGTCGCTTTCCACAACTTACAGTAATTAAGAGTATAGAATGTATGATGGAATTGTTTGCAACTTCAAATTATATGGCAACTTATGACTATTTAATGCCATTTTATCTTTAAATCCTTGTTAATTTATATGCCAATATATTCCTTAATGCTTTATAATATTTTAGCTGTTCCTGTGTTATCTTACAGTAAGAGGATGATCTACTAATGGGCATTTGGTATGGGACTTTGGATTCTGAAGTGTAGGGGTTGACACATAATTACCCTCTATTTTTCAGTAGTTTCTTTGGATATACCAGAGCTATTGATTTCCATACAAATATAACCTTGTAATTTCACCTTTTTATTGGCTTAATGCAGTTGTATACAATGCTATCATAATGCTGATAACCGTTTGGATTTTGAAATTTATTGCAGTATTTTATTAAGGTTATTCTTTTATCTACCTTAATGATAGTAATTCCATTCTATATGAGTACCTCAGGAGAGCATTACTGTCTATAGTTGCTAAAAATAGCAAATATCGACTAGGGATTGGTCTGCAATAGGATTCCTCCCAAAGACTTTGTGTCCATTTTGTTAAAGGATGTTTTAGTTCTGAAAAAAAATAGAATGAGCCATCAATATTGAGAGGATAAAGAGGAAGATGAAATGAGATGGACATTAGGGGATAGAGGGTTAAAGATTTGCTGGAAGAAGAGAGAATATTTGTAGTACAATGGAATGTATCAGGAAGGAAATTGTGATGTGATGTGTTTGGTTTTACGTCAGGGACTTCGTTTTCTACTAAAGGCTAGGACTGTGACTTCTTGCAAAGGATTTTGATTTTGGCAGGTATGATCCTTACCCTGAGTTAATGCCCTTTCTAACTCAACTTTACAACTCAAAGTTGCGAGCACTACCACTTTGCCACGTTGAACATAGTCTATAGTATTGCGCTATAGTAAGATTATTGCGAGATTGAATGAATATATTAAAGTTGTGATGCTGAAATTTAGGCTAATAAAGAATTTAAAAAACTGAAGTGTAGTTGAGGATTTGCAGTTGACTAACTAGTACAGGATTTGAAATATGACTAGCAGTAACAAAAGAAAGTACTTTTAATGAAAAGAAAATGCAGGAGAAAATTGTGATGCAATCATGTTATGAAAAAGTATAACCACTATATAGCAAAGATAATGAATCTGTTTGAAGTTGGGGGTAGAAAAAGAAGTGGAATGCCAAAGAGAAGGTGGAATGTTAGTATAGAGAAGATACTGAATCGAGTTGAAATATGAGATCACAAAAAGAGAGAATAAGTTTATCGAGAAATGGTGATCCCTTATGTACTCAGATATGCGACTAATAGTTTATAAAGGTGAATATCGTATCAACAAGAGTACATAGCACTTCTTATGTTTAAGATGACCATTAATATTAAAAAATATGAATGGAAATAATTTTAATACATTATCACTGCATTTCATAATCATGGCAGACACTTATGGCCTGCAGGTAGCAAAAATTATAGCAAACTGCATTATTCTGTCCGACTATAAATTCATAGGTAACAAAACCTATAAAATAGTTTATAAAAATAAAAGTATTGTTACTGATTTGTTGTAGTAGTATCTTATCTACCTGAAGTATGATTTTATGTAGCTCATTTTTTTCATATTGAGAAAATCCTTTGCTCTGGTGGAAGGAATGACGGTTTTGCAACAAAAAATTAATTAAAATGAACCTTTTGAACTTAAATTTTGTTAAGTTTGCACAGTTCATTGGTAAGAAACTATTGATATTTTGAATTTGGAAGAATAACTGTATTATTTTTGGCAGTCCCAAGTTTTATTTATGAGATATATACTCATAGGTCTTAAGAAGTGACTACAGTAGCACAGTGTTTAGAGCACTAATCTAGGGAAGTGACAAACTCTTTCGAACCCACTACTGGAATTAGGAAGGGTATCCAATCTTATATCCCTACCCCCTTGCCTGTCTGAGTCCACCCCTATTCAAGCGGAGACTAATAGTAACATAAAATGGTAAACAATAACTCATATGTCATAAGAGCAAGCTAAAATGGATAGGATGGAGAAAGATTGGCATTCCCGTCCTACCTGATATAGTTATCGCCATATAACACCTGATTAAGAAGGTTAGGATAGGCTGGGTAAGATTAAGGATTAAGCCTTGCTACCTTCCCTTTAATATTCAGTTGCTTTGCAAGTTTAGTAGGAAAAGATGGCTTGACAAGAATATAAAATTAACTTGTTTGGTTGTAGTGATTCAGTTGATAATAAGTTTCATTTCTGATGTAGTCTAGTCTGTCATAAATAAGATGACCAGACTAAAGAGTCTTAGTGATATTTTTTCAGGTTAAGTACTTCAAGTGTATCAAATCATAAATATGTATTGTAGGATATATGCATTATTAATACAGAGTTAGTTGAATAATAGTACTGGTAAGTATAGGTGAAGTTTCTCTATTTAAGAGTTTTCGTAGGTTTTGACATCTTATTTCTTTTGGACAGGTAAATAAGCCTGGACGTACAACAGGAGCAAATCAGAAAGAACGATCGATATGGGAAGAGTCTCGCGCTCAGGAATTGATTCAGCGAGTGCTTGCTAAGGAACTCTCACTCACGGCTGCTGCAGTCCGATTGGGAGTAGACACAAACACTTTCTTCGCCCACGTAACAGATAATGGCAAGAATAAGAGTCGTGTGGCATTACTACTAGGCACGGATGCCGTCGAAAATTCTTACATGAACGCCAACCACAGCGAAGATTCTGACCCCAATAACTCTGGCGTAGAGCCTTTAGAGAACTCTACCATAGATGCCATGGGGGATGATTCTAACCCTCCGCCACCATATCACGGAATGGGACATGGCAGCGAGGACAGTAATATGGAAGGGATCATGGAAAATTCTCATGGTCACGAGATGAATGGAGACGAAGAACCAGAGATCATAGAAGATTCCAATGACGTCAGCAGAACTGGCGAAGAAGAATTACCAGTGATGCAAGAAATGACAGAGGGGGATCCCGAGGAAGAAGCTATAGAGGACCATGGGAATGGGGGGCATCATGACCATGAAGAACCTATGGAGAGCTTTCAGTCTATGGTAGAAGAGGATTCAGGAAATGGCCTTGCCGCCATGACTAACAATTAATTGCAATGAACAAGTTTGAGTACATTCAAAAGGCACAATTGTTTGAAGCTTTCAGTGAGAAATCATTTTACCTTGAGCCTTATTAGTCAACATTTTAAGTGTTGGCAGTGTAGCTCCTTATTACAAATATAGTGCAACTTAATCTCAGTAAAACCTATATACTAGGGTACCAACTGACCGTTACGTTTAGGGACTTGGTTCGAAGGAAAGCATGAGGGCTATTAACACTCAATGTTATGTGTTGGAATAAGCAGTCGAGCGTTTCAAGAAGGCTTTCGTGAACTGCGGAATATGGCGTTTGATAAGCGTTTTGGGCTGCGAATGGCTGTGGGAGTGCATTCAGTTACTCTGCCATTTGTTCTGTTTTCTAGTGTTGACATGACAGAGAAAAACACTTCAGTGTCATTCTGTATCTTAAGTGGATGATATTAAAGTTTTTCTACGGAAATGAAAAGTTTGTATTTCATATCACTGAATGAGAGGCAAATATTAATGAGGCTGGTTACACGAAACTAGGTGTGAAATAAAGACGTGGGTAGCAGTGTTGGATACTGGTACGTGAATACGAAGGAATGGAATATCGTATCGTAGATTTTCGTATCAGTGACCCGTTAGAATACCCCAAATGTAATTGCTTTAGCAATTGGCTCTAATGTTCACGTTATTCAACTTCAAAAGTATTTGTTGAGGAGTGCGGATGCGTGAATATAATCACGTATCCAGGTGTGGATATAATAACGTATCCAGGTGAAGCATGTAATGCCATGCCTCACAGCAATTGATCTGATGTAAGGTAAGCTCTTTTTAAATTTTTTTTTTTTATTTTATCCACTGTGTAAAAGTGTCTTTACAGTGCAGCTGTCTTTGGTATTTTCCCCAATGTAAGAGTAGCCAATAGGAATATATATATATATTTATATATATGAGTAAGAAGCTTATTGTATTTTTCCCCCCTTTTAGTCTTTTCTTTTCTCTTTAAGTTGTGTGTTGTTAATACTATTGAAAATTTAGCTTTTTAACAATGAGCAGCTAATTCATCATTAGCTAGAGCATATACCTTAACCCAGTAATAAGTCAAAATAAGTGGCAATATTAATTTTATGCAAAAATATAATATATATATATATATATATATATATATATATATATATATATATATATATATATATATATATATATATATATATATATATATATATATATAAAATAGTCCAAAGACAATACTCATCCTCACTTTTTTAAATTACATTGAAAGAATGGAATATTAACAATACACTCATACCTCGTTTTAACGGACAGAGGCAGGAGAACGTCGGTCCACTTTTGCCAATTTTCTGTAGTTACTTGAAAGTGTAGTTGCAAGCACAACATCCAATGTGACAATATAAAATACCTGCTTGCTGTAAATAAAATGAATTCAACATTTTTATTTTTAAATTAGACTTACTATGGATGGCACACATGACATTTAAACTGAGGAATACTAAATTAGCTGCTCCGGGTTTCGTCATTTTCTTCCAATATCCGTTATACAGGGGGACGTAAAACCGATATATATATATATATATATATATATATATATATATATATATATATATATATATATATATATATATATATATATATATATATATATATATATATATATATATATATATATATATATATATATATATATATATATATATATATATATATATATATATATATATATATATATATATATATATATATATATATATATATATATATATATATATATGCCTTTAATAATTAAAAGTTTATTATTATTGGATAGCTGAATGCTCTTTCTAGAGGCTTATGCCAACCTTCCATCCAGCAATGACAACACAAATAAGTCACTTACATTTTAATGTCAATAACTCATTTTTTCATTTTGTACACTAAATGCGCTCTTTTGTCTTGAGAAGTCTCATATTTTATTATGTTTATTTATTTGATTTTATTTATTTTTTTTTTTTTTTGCCTCTCCTGGTAAGATGGATTTCAGGTGTCATGTTCATGCTTGGTGTAGAACAGAAGCTGTAATTGTATTACTGCATAAGGTTATGCTTGGTCTTTTTTATCTTTTCTTACGTAAACCATCGATTTGGTTTCTGTCTGTCAAGGGGGATATACATATATATAGAAATATATTACTTAAGTCATTGCACTATTTCTCTTGATATTCATATTACAGTATATTTCAATTTTGCCATATAGACAAACAAAGCTTCATTGCGTCCATGGTGTGGTGTAGAGAGGCTGCCTGATTCATATCAATGGCTTCAGAATGTATATTATTTCAGACCTCTCTGCCCTATCCAATGGGGTTGATATTTTGAGGATTCCATTACTCATATTTGCTTAAAGTGCTAAGGACCGTTGCTGCCAATCATGAAATTTACCAGAGACTTTTTGTTTGAACAGTGTGATCGGAGGTTTAAAATATGCACTTTAATTCTCCCATAACTTCTGTCCATTCATACATGGAATGATTATATCTTTGCATAATAAACTTGCAAGGACTGTTCTTTAAGGAAAATAACCTTAATTTTACAGTGGGAGAACCTTAATCCCCCAGTGGGATAATGTTCATCCCCCAGTGGGATATCTTTTATCCCACAGTGGGAAAACAGCTATACCACAATACTAAGCTCTAAAATCAACACAGTATTCTTTGAAATTTATTTTCTCACTCTCTCTGGAAAAAAGTAGTTGATATGAACATATCCTGTAATTTACTTCAGACTGATACCACAGATATGTATTGTTGCCTGTCACATAGTTTTTTCCTCTGTCTCCAAACTTTAATTTCAATGCTAATAAATCCATAGGGTATCCTTCTTTCTGTCTCCTAAGCACGTCATTGACTCATTTACAGTTTTCATTTACAATTGGCAAGACCGTCTCTTATCAGAACTTAATGTGATAAGATTGAGAGGTAGCATTCCCAGGAGTCAGCACAGTTGAATGGAAAACTAGAAAAACCTGTGTCAGTTAATTTTAGTAACTAATGCTTTCAATAATTTACTTGCTTCCATCCCTTCGTAAAAGAGTGGACCAAAAGTCGCAGTTTTAATTTTTTTTCTTTCTCACCCTCCTGGGTGCAGGATTACTTCACAGAGGCCCATCCTGATGATCGCTACTCTTTAATACCAACGCAATCTAGGGAACTGTATAGTGTACTTCTTTTTCTTTGTCTTCAGCTTCAACTCGTTTCCATGTTGCATTGCTATTTCTTGCCAGCCTTTTCCACATTTTCCTGTCTTGCTTATCCTGTTCCCTTAGGGTAGTAATTCCTCACACAGAGAGGTGGAAAAGAAGAATATAATAAAAACTCTGACATTTGGCCCGCCCTGTATATATATCCCAATAGCTCTTTCGTCTGAATTTTATGTGATCCCACAATATTTTGTCCGCATTTAGCAAAGCTGGAAAAAATTGGCCAATATTGTTTTGAACAGTTGTAAATATTGTGGAATATGCCAGTATTCATCTGCTTGAAATATTTTCTGTTGAAGGTGTTCAGGCTTTTTAGATAAGGAAAATGCAATTTAATTATGCAGCTGATATTCAGCATTATGCAAAGAGGCTCCAGAAATACCAAAACAAAAAAAGAAAAAATGTGGAAATTGATCAAGCAGGCGAAGAACCGAGCAATTCATAGCAATTATAAAAAGTGAGTGTTACAATTTTTTTTATTTAATTGTTTAGCTTACATTCTTAAAAATAAGTGCATGCATACGGTATGCGCTGTACATAAAATTTTGCATCGTGCGCACTGTCAGCAGTTAATGGTGACAAATGCAGTCGATATTGATAATGACTGCCTTATAGGTACTTTGTAACAGAATATACATTCTGAAATTATGGTCCAAAGATATTGCAAAGTTTTTTGATATTGAAGTAAACTACTTCAGCATATTTGTGTTTTTAAGTTAATTGTCAATTTGTGAGTTTTTATATTGCCTATTATATTTCCAAGATGAACTATTTATTACAGTATTAAAAGTGTCTAGTGCCCCCTGCTCTGCCTCTTTTAACAGACAATTTATGCTACAGCAGCCAGTATGAATAGTGATCCACGATTGTTTCGCGTTGGTTTATGGATAACGTACGTAGATACACCATTGTTAATTTTTGTGCTGTGCTCATATCCAAATTGTAAGGCAAGGGTTAATTGGAAACTAGTCTGGTTTTTACCCCTCTATTTTTTATTTTTATTTTTAATACTTAATTGCTGTATTATTGAGGCATGTAATGAAGCACTCTTCAGAGGACGTATGCATATTTGTAGAACGTAAGTCAACTATTCTTGCATATTTGTTGAGCTGTGGTTAATGTTTGCCGTTGTTTTGTATCCAATCTTTTATCTTTGTTGTAAGGTTCGTTGTGATAGTTATTATGCCTGGTGTACGCGAGTAATTCATGCTCTTTCTCTCTCTCTCTCTCTGTCTTGTCTTATTCTAATTTATTCTTTATTAGAATAATGCTAAACTTGAGTTTACAAAAGTATTAGTATGATAAGCGTATCAGATAAGAAGACTTTAAAAGTTATTATTATTTTAAATTGAATGCTTTCTTGATATTTCTTTACAGATTGTAAATTTGTAATATGTAAATATGATTTCATTGTTCACACATTTTATGTAGTGCATATTTCAGACCAGTTAAGTCTGCTCTTTTCGTTGGCTTAAATTTTGCTGCATCGCTAAGGTGTTTTTTGGAATTAATATATCGAATTACAGTAGTGCCTCTTAAGGAAAATTTAATTATTTTTTACTCGAAAGTGATATAATAAATGAAAGAAGCAGACACGCACGTATCATAAAAACATTTCATTTTTCCTTTTCCGAAGTGTCCTTAAAACCGAGTGTGAAAATGCAAGACACACCAAAGCGTTTTAGTAAACACAGCAACGAGCCTTCCCTCTCCTAAAACATATTTCAAGTTAGTGTAAGCAGCTTTTGTGTGTGTGTGTGTGAGTGTGTAGCACAGATCACTTGTATTTAATTCAGACAAAATAAATTATTCTTGAGAACTTGAGTACTCAGCATTCTATTTAAGGCAGAAGCATAGTAGAACTTTTTGCCACAAGGGGGAATTTTAATTCTTTGAACAAATTTGTGGTTTTTGTAAAATATTGTTAGTTTATTATTATTATTATTATTATTATTATTTTTATTATTATATTTGTTATTATGACAGTGATTATTATTATTATTATTGTTAAATGTTAAGTCGATGTTCATACACTTGGATATGCCTTGTTCCTTGGGGTGCCTTAAAAAAGCATATTGTATATTACTATTTTTTGTAACATAAATGGGACACCTTGAGGTAAACAATAGGTGAAATAGCCTATTTAGACACTATTGTATGTATAACAATTATAATCACAGCGTAGGCTAGTTAAGTGAATGAGATAGTCACTAATCCTAACAACAATTTCTCTCGTTTTATTCTTTGACAATATTTTTTACTATGAGCCTT
The DNA here is from genome assembly GCA_037179515.1 of Halocaridina rubra. Taxonomy (NCBI): domain Eukaryota; kingdom Metazoa; phylum Arthropoda; class Malacostraca; order Decapoda; family Atyidae; genus Halocaridina; species Halocaridina rubra. The sequence goes on from JAXCGZ010011508.1 coordinate 48,025, forward strand.
CAACCAAAGTGTATTACTACTGTAAAATGTAATTTTTTCACCCTTAAATGTAAAAGGAAGTGTCTGTCGTTGATTCCGCAGACCATTTCCGCCATTGCATTCTTTAGTGTGTACGTAGTTCTCGAGTAGTACCGTGTACGAATATGTATTTATATACTACTATTAATGCTGTGCTCTTACAGTAATTGGTTCATTTACATATCAAAAATAGTCTAGATAGAAACCTACAAGTACAGTATTTCGTAATATCTACATAGAAAAATGAAGACCATTCAGTGTCAGGGACTTGTCAGAATTTTCCACTCTTCCTCTCTAAAAATACTTTTGCAGTTTTTGCAGAGCTATGACTTTATTAGGTCTTTGTAATCATACATTATAAACTTGAAGGATGGTTCGATATCAAGCTCATTGTGTCTACTTTGTGTTGGATTTTGTAAAGGCAGTAATTTGGTGTGATACAGAGTGAATTTTTGAAAATTAAATTTGAAACATTTGACTTAGGGGTTCTCTACAGTTAACATTTAATTTTGTTTACACAGTATAACTGGGATTATAAAGAATTTACAGGTAGCTGTAACAGTAATATAGGAAATTATAATGATTAAAAATCTTTAAAAAGAGATACATATAATGAACATTTATATGCTTATCTGCAAAAGCTAGCAAGTTGTGTCTTTCATAGTATAAATATCGTAATGTATTAAATATTTTTAAATTTATATGGTGGTACACGAAACCCATGAACAAATGTTTCTTGTTTCTTTTTCAAATTCTGACCCTATTAGAACTCGAAACTGTATATATTTTTTCCTGTTTAATAACCCATTATCATCTGGGGGCACAAGGGTCATAATATATGTTTATTCTTAGGTTCTTATTGTCAATAATATGTATGCATATGAATATAATAAATTTTAATGAATTGGTGAATAGTGAATATCCTTTCAATATAGTTTCATAATGTTTATACATTGTTGTGTATCAGTGTTTATGCATTTTTAGTGTAATACCTCACCAAGTGACTCATTGATATATTGGTTCAGCTATTGTGAAATTAATTTTATGTTTCTACATGTTTTAAATATCACTTAAAATACTGTAAATCATTGGTGAATAGAGTAAACATTATGATTTAATGGTTGGTTGAGAAGACATTACCACTTTGTATGGCCTATGTATTTTAAGATGCAGATTAATAGGACATCCTTGTATTTTAAAAGACATATTCCCTCAAATTCCTTTCTAGCCATAGAAAGCAACTAAAAGGAATAGGGATGTGGGTGGCTTGTAATTCATTTTGTGTTAATTATCATTGTCGCCAAGAATGCTACTACAAGAAGTCTTCACTGGGTAGGTGTAATGTCCTGCTCTCAATGTAGTTTTGCTTCATTTGTGATTTGTTATTGTCAGTATTATATGGTTTTAAGATATTTTTTCCAAATTTTCTACCTGCTACTGTCGAGATTTGAACCTGGAACTTGTTGATCAGGAGTCCACAGCTTATTGCGCTGAGCCACAGAGATCTTTAAAAGAGAGAAACTATAACATCCTCTGCAGTTGCTCAGCATTGCAGAGGGAACAGCTGCACCTTTTCCACTCTGAAATTTGTACCTCTCTCCTGACGCACCAGTGGCCAGCTCACACATTAATTCTACTTCTCAGTGTTTTAAAACAAAAATTCTTTACTGTTGGGAAGAAAGAATTCTCCCCTCATATCCTCTGCATGTCATTAAAGGCATCTAACGAGGATATATCTGTTGAGAAAAGAAGTACTGTATTGCTTTTTTCTCCATAGGAGAACGGTAAAGGGATAGGATGGGAGGTTGGCAGTCTCTTCTCACCCTACATGAGTTTATCTTCTTTCCACAAGAGAACTGATAAAAGATGCCTAAACTTGCCTGAAATGATACTACCTTGGTTCTTTTGTGCTGTTGTGGCAGTTTTGTTAATCAATGCGTTTTGATATTTGAAAAAATATTTTCTTTGGTTATGGGGAAGGCAGTCAATTGAAACGAGTAAGGGAGTTGACAAGTGCAATCTTTCTCATATTGTTTTTCTTGCCACAGGACAGAAAGGCGATCAGGACTACTTTTGTTATATTTACTGCAAGCTTACTAGAATCAGTAAGATGTAAGGCCTGATGACATGTTTTGAAAAAACCAATTTCCCAAATTGTGTGTGACACAGTCCTTCAGTCTTTTTCTTCCTATCATTCGAGGTCATTTTTCCTGAAATTTTTCAATTGCTGCAAAACAGCAGCAATAATGTAACCCTAGTCCCTCGGTTCTCTTTTAGTTGTGGCTTCTTTGCAGGAATGCAGCGGGATGTATAAAACGAAAGTCTCCCTTCCACTGCTGTATGGAATTAATCATTTCTAAATGACTAGACATTTTAAATTATTTTTGGTGTCTTGCAATTCTAGTATGGAAGCTACTCTGCTCTGATATCTTATACAATTTAATTCTTTAATTAAAAATCCAGATAAAGGAACATCTAAGCTGTAAGATTCGAGTTCCTGTTAGGGTGAGTTTAAGGAAAAAATTGTCTAATATCATGAAGCCCTCAATTAGGTAATGTTTGTAACCATTTCTGCTTTAAGAAGTTTAGTACTTACCATATTTTGTATGACATTATAAGCTTCATTCGTATATGCAGATATCTAATTGGCAGTTCTATATCTGTACATCCTCTTGTGTGTAAACAAACATATTTTGTCAGATTGTTTAACCGTTGTAGAATCTATTATTTAATGGTTTTAAATTTAATATGAGAATGTAAAACAGGCAAAAGAGGGGTGCCTGTTCTTGGTGATACAAAAGTGACTTGATGAATCAGTAACTGTGAAGCAGATGTAGCAGTTTTTTACTAGCAGATATGTAGAACTCCTTTGCAATGAAATTTCTATATACTAGTACACAGAACAGGTAAGTGCATCATATTTTCATATTTTTGGAAATAAGTTGATAGTAAAAAAAATGGATAGCGTTCAATTCTAGCCTAACTTTACTGGATGCTATCTTAGTATATGAACTTTCACCACATTCGTGCTCTAACCTTTACTCAGATTGTACTTAACAGAGGAATCAAACAATTTAACATTGGGCAAGTTATAAATATAAACTTGGGGTAATTTCAAGTTAACATATATGTAATAACTTTATGGCTACCAATCTAGGTCACTGTGATCAGTTAAGATCAACAAATCTTAGACTAAAGTGTTGGCCAAGATTTCTGGGTAAAGAAATACTTTCTAAACTTTTATAACTATGTAAAAGATAAGAAGTACATGGTTATGAGATTTACTGATATTATTTCTAATGTGTTTTGCAGAATTAGACCAAATATGATTATAATCATTCAAGTCTAGTTTCTTGTATAGTGAGTGGCAGGAGAAAATATTCTCAAGTTCTCAAAGTGATAAAGTTATTTAAATGTAGTTCAGAAAGCCAAAGAATGCCAAGGTACTGATGGGTATTAGGCCGGGAGCAGACGAGCGACTCTGTGGCAACATCGCTGTGGCGGGGATGTGGCTTCCCATAGGTTTCCATTGTTAACATGCGAAGCTGCGCATGCGAGTTTCTGTGGCGGGCTGTAGCTGATCCCGCCACAGCATGGCGTGGTGTGGCTTTGTGTCGAGGACCCACACACACGAGTCATTGTGGGTGAGTGACGGGCACTTGGCTTCACTGACATATATAATACTAGTAATAATAATGGTATTAATTTTATTCGGTTTTACGTCACGGACTCCCTTTTCTACCAAGGGCTAGGACGATTGCCTTCTTGTGAAGGCCTTGTTTTGGCAGATGCAATCATCACCCTCAGTGCATGCCCTTGCTAACCTCAGACCGTGACAGGGCACGAGCCCTCGACCTGACGCCTCTAAGTCACAGATGCTACCGCTTTGCTACGGTGACTACTAATAATAATAGTATTATTAAAAATAATAATGTTTATTATTATTAATATTATTTTATCATCATTATTACTATTATTATTTTCATTATTATTATTATTAATATTATTATTTTCATTATTATTATTATTAATATTATCCTTATCATTATTACTATTATTATTATTATTATTACTTATTATAAATATTATTATTATTAATAAGTAATTATTATTATTATTATTGTAGTCACCGTGACTCAAGCAGTAGTGTCTGCGACTTTGAGTCTCCAGGTTGAGGGTTCGCACCCTGCCACCGTCTGAGGTTAGCAACGGCATGCACTCAGGGTAACGATTAAATCTGCCAAAACAAGTCCTTCGCAAGAAGGCGACCGTCCTATCCCTTGGTTGAAAATTGAGTCTGTGACGTAAAACACGCTTTATTATTATTATTATTATTATTATTATTATTATTATTATTATTATATGTCACTGATGCCACGTGCCTGTCGCTGTCATTCGTGTTCACTCATTAAAAAAAAATAATAATGCCCGTCATTATCAGGGGTCCTTGCTTTACGTAAAGAGTTCCGTTCCTGATATGTGATGTAACCCTAATTTCAGTGTAAGTTGGAACTCATCCAAATAAGTGCCTATGATAATGCAATAGTAAAGTTTTTCCTTTTTCATGCATTTTGCTACATACAATTTGACTTCCATGGTGATGGCTTGTTTTTTTTTTTTTTTTTTTTTTTTTTAAAGCTCTGCCATCAGAACGATCTGCTTTATGCTTGAGAGACATTATACAGGCTAATAATTATAAGAAAAAGAAGCAAAATAATTTATGGGAGATGTGTTGTAACCATGTACATCTTAACTCATGGACAGTGTAAAGCGAGGACCCCTGTATAAAGGTAAGTCAGATCAAGTAAGGGAATTGACTCCCCAGTACATTGAATAACCCCATAAATGGTTAGGTTAGGTAGGTAAAGTTGGGTAGGTTTAGGTTAGGTTAATGCCTATCCTGACAGTTCGGGGTCATTCAATGTACTGGGGAGTAATTAGCTTTATATGATCCAGTAAGTATTTCATACTAAAATAATTCGTAAAAGAATAGTTAACATTCCAAATGTCTGTTAACATATCCATAATTTTATACATATAGAATGATTTTGAGAGAATTATTAAGAGTCATTATAATATCTTGACTAAGTTGAATCAATCGGCGCTAAAATAATTCATAAAAGATAATATATAATTCCAAATTATAGTTAGCTTATCCATAATTTCCAAACATATAAAAAGAATTACGAAAGAATGATTAAAAGTCATTATAATACCTTCATAACTTATTTATTATTAACATATTCGTAATAAAATAATTTGTAAAAGAAAAATTTATAACTCGTAAAAGAAAAGTTAAAATTCCTAATTAGTCAAAGTATTCATAATTTGTGTATGTATGAAAAGGATTATGAGAGAAATATTGAGAATCATTACAATTCTTGAGCTTTTGGATCATACAACTCCCACAATGCAACGCGCGCTAGTTAAACATGGAGAATGGTGAATTAAATATTTTTTTAAAGGCTACAGTTGTGCTTTTATGTCTCTGGATTCGCAGTGGCGCATATAAAGACGTCAAACAACGACGTGGAAACGTTTATAAATGAGGTTAGGATACATGGATGTTTTTGGTAGCCTGTTGAAATTTTTGAAATTTAAATTTTGTTTGAAATTTGAAATTTTTGTAAATTATTTTTTTTTTAAATTTGAAATTTTTGAAATTTATATATATTTTTTTATATTTGAAATTTCATGTAAGTCGTTATTATAAGAAGGAACTCATGAAGAATTAAGAACTGAAATTTTTACAGCTCCAAAGTCCTTGACTAGGTTAGGTTAGTTTTTTTTTTCATTAAATTGGGTTGAGAAATCAGCGTTGCCACCACTTCCTGAAATGTGTCACACTGCTGTATAAACACCCAAATTTACCCCATTGAGGTATGTGAGGCTTCAAATTTGAGTTAGCTGGGTTAGGTTAGGTTAAGTTAGGTGAATTAGAATAGGTTAGGTTTGTTAGTGGGGTTAGGTTAGGTTAAGTTAGATTGGTTAGATTTGCTTATATCGGTCCTTACACAATAAATAGTATTTTCCGATAAAAATAAAAATCCAGATGAATTTAAAACTCATCTGAACTTATAATACAAATAATTTAGTTTAAAAATTGAAGTTTGCATAAAACGAATCTTAACCTTAAATTGTTCATATAATTTAATAATTTGAGTAAAGTCAGGTTCCAATTCTTTATAAGTTCCCTTAAACCCCCGGATTTCTGATTAGATTTTAATTTATTTATTGTTTTGTTGTAGAGCTTGATTTAATATATTAAATCAGACCTGAAAGTTTTATGGGTTCTAGTTCTTCGGTTGGATTAGATGACGTTAAGTTATTTTTCATGAAATTGTTTCTATAATTTGTTAGATTTATTTATAGGTCTTGGGTTAAAAAACAAATCAAGCTGGAAGTTTTTATAGGTTTTAATACTTCGGTAGGCTAGGTTAGTGGAATTTTTGTAGATTCTGATTCTTTGGTTAGGTTAGCCTCCTGGCTAGTACAGTGGTAACGCGCTGGCCTCGCATTCGCCTCGTCCAGGCAAGAGAGTTTAAGCCGTTTACTGGGGAGGTTACTGCTGTGGCTGGGCACCACAGTGGGTAGTTGGGGCCTGTGCCGGTTGGCGACCACCCTATGGGTCCTCCATGACCCGTTCCACCCATCCGTGGGTGGAGAATCTAAAAAAAAAAATTGGTTAGGTTAGGCTATATGTATATATATATTTTTTTTTTATTAACTTATTTATATAATTTGTGTTATATTTTTTCTTTAGGTTTTGAGATTCAAATAAAATTAGACCTGAAATCTATATAGGTCCTAATTTTTTGGTTAGGTTAGGCTAGGGTAATTTTTTCTAGTTTTTATAATATCTGTGCTAGATTTTATTTTATTATATTTTATTATTTTAGGTCTTGAACCAATAATAAAATCAGGCCTGATATTTTTATAGGTCCTAATTCTTCGCTTAGGTTAGGTTAGGTTAGGTTAGGTAAGGTAAACTTTTTATCCAATCACTTATATAATATTCGTTAGATTTAATTTTTTTAATCTAGTTCTTGAGTTATTGATAAAATCAGAGCTAAATTTTTTTTATAGGTGCTAATTCTTCTAATGGGTTAGGTTGTTTATTGTTCCGGTTTTACGTCACGGACTCCCTTTTCTACCAAGGGCTAGGACGGTTGCCTTCTTGCGAAGGACTTGTTTTGGCAGATGTAATCGTTACACTGAGTGCATGCCTTTGCTAACCTGGGACCGTGACGGGGCGCGAGCCCTCGACCTGACGCCTCAGAGTCGCGGACGCTACCGCTTGAGCCACGGTGACTACTGGGTTAGGTTGTTTATTAAATTGTTTATATTATATTTTGACGTCTCGCAGGAGGTTAATACAAGGTGGGGATTCCCAGCCCCCTTGCCCCGTCCACTTTTAGTTGCCTCTTACGACACGCAGGGAATACGTTGGGGATATTCTTTGACGTTGTGCCCGCCACCACAGGCCAAAGTAATCCCCTTATTGTTTTTTTTTTTTTTATGTCGGCTAACCCCCCCAAATTGGGGGAAACAGCCAAGGTAAATGGAATGGATAATATTCTGCATGTATATTTTATTTATTTATTTTTTTAAATTTTTGAGTTAATAAAAAAAATCAGAGCTAAAATTCTTATAGGTCCTAATTCTCCGGGTTGGTTAGGTTTGGTTAAGTTTTTATTAAATTGTTTTTATATAATTTCTGCTCTAGATTTTCTTTTCTTTTTATGTTAGGTTTTGTGTTAAAGATAAAATCACTTACGACGTTTTAGAAGAAGCCAAAATCTGTGACTCAAGTCTGGGTTTTTCGGTTTTATTCAAGTGAATTTTCGCAGTTGTAACATTTCACTGGGTCAGTTTTATCCTTTCAAGGAAATTTAGTTCTTGATCTTTAAATGTTTTATCTCAGTTCGGAGCTCCTGAAGAATTGGAACCTTCCTTATCAACAGCGAAGAAAGGTTAGGTTAGGTTAGAATTTGATCTTAATGGCCAAGTGTTTAACAGCCATTTTACCTTTTTTGTCTGTTCAGGGATCAAGTAAACAGTTTGGTTAGGTTAAGTTAAATTGGGTTACAAGTAAATTACTTAACATATTCTAAATGAACACATTAGTATTGGATAAATGAAACAGTCAATTCAAATGCTATCAAATACTGCCTTGTGGCAGATTACGAATTTTGTTGTTCCGGTTTTACGTCACGGACTCCCTTTTCCACCAAGGGCTAGGACGGTTGCCTTCTTACGAAGGACTTGTTTTGGCAGATGTAATCGTTACCCTGAGTCCATGCCCGTGCTAACCTCAGACCGTGACGGGGCTCGAACTCTCGACCTGACGCCTCAGAGTCGCGGACGCTGCCGCTTGAGCCGCGGTGACTTCTAGAATACGAATTTTTTCAGTAATACTTTTTATTTATTTATTTATTTAATTTTTTTTTAGAAATATTGAAAAAAAAAATACAAAAGAGAGGTGAACATTCTTTTCATTTTCGTTGTGGTTAATTTATGGGGTTACTTAATTATCTTGGATTCGTTATCCTGCTGGCTAGTACAGTGGTAACGCGCTGGCTTCGCATTCACGAGGTCGAAAGATCGGTTCCCGTCCACGACCGAGAGTTTAAGCTGTTTACTGGCAGGAACTGCTGTGTTTGGACACCACAGTGGGGGGTTGGGGCTTGCCCTGGCTGACGAATACCCATTGTATTGAAATGGAAATAAAGGTTTATTATTATTATTATGTTATCTGCTTTCAGTCTGTACGAATGGTGTCCTACTAATGTCTGATGAAAGCAAGTTACATTAGTAGAATACCATACGTGCAGATTTAACACAGGGAACGGATCAAGTAAAGATAATGACTCCCGGTTCATTAAGTAAATGGTTAGGTTAGGTTAAGTTGTGTTAGTATACACTGGGTTAGGCATTCACCTAACCTAATCTAACCTAACCATTTATGGGGTAATTTAATGTACTAGGAGTCTTTAATTTTACTTGATCCAAAATAACTTTTAAAATGTATTGAAATTACTACTATCAAAGTATACGTAATCATGATCCAGCATCGAGTTGATTATATTAACAATAGTTTGCATATAGGCCAAGTGCTAATTCAAACCGACTTGTCTTTTGCAATATTCGCATAGTCTATTCTAAGGGTATCCATGATGCGAATTTTATATTCAAATCGTCTTTTTCTTCTTCTTCTTCTTCTCCCCCTCCAACTCCTCCTCCACCTTCTTCTTCTTCTTCTTCTTCTTCTTCTTCTCCTCCTCCTCCTTTTTCTCCTTCTGCTCCTCCTTCTCCTTTTTCTCCTCCTTTTTCTCCTCCTCCTCCTTCTTCTTCTCCTCCTTCTCCTCCTCCTCCTCCTCCTCCTCCTCCTCCTCCTCCTCCTCCTCCTCCTCCTCCTCCTCCTCCTCCTTCTTCTCCTCCTCCTCCTTCTTCTTCTCCTTCTCCTCCTCCTTCTCCTTCTCCTCCTTCTCCTCCTCCTTCTCCTCCTCCTTCTCCTTCTCCTACTCCTACTCCTCTTACTTCTTCTTCTTCTTCTTTTTCTTCTTTTTAATTAAAATGTCTCCATTTTCTAGCGGCTTCGCAACTTGCCTTGTAATAGTGCCCCACGTGGCATTAGCACATTGATTCGTAATTATATCGTGCATATACGCATTATGATGAAATATCCTTCGTTTCGTAGTATAGGTATCCAGGAAGGAAGAATGAAGTTATCGAAATTAGCGATTATACTGATGAAAACCTTACTTGTTTTTGTTTGTCTTCTGCTTTTCCTTTTTTCACGTGGGGTCCCTACATTTAACCAGCATCATCCACTAATATCATATTTTTATGTGAATGAATACGGTGCATATCTTTATTTGTAATAATAATAATAATAATAATAATAATAATAATAATAATAATAATAATAATAATAATAATAATTGTTTGTTCCGGTTTTACGTTACGGACTCCCTTTTCTACCAAGGGCTAGGACGGTTGCCTTTTTGTGAAGGACTTGTTTTGGCAGATGTAATCGTTACCCTGAGTGTATGCCTTTGCTAACCTCAGACCGTGACGGGGCACGAACCCTCGACCTGACGCCTCCAAGTCGCGGACGCTACCGCTTGAGCCACGGCGACTACTACTACTACTACTAATAATAATAACAATAATAATAGTAATAATAATAATAAAAAAAAATAATAATAATATAATAAATTAATAATAATAGTTGTTGTTGTTGTTGTTTTGTTGTTGTTGTGGTGGTAATAGGATGTTAGAATGCTTGTTTCATGAGGTCATCATTCTGCTGGTAGTCATTGTGGTTAAAACATTTTGGGTTAAACCTCCTCTTTGAATTCACACACACACACACATTCACATATGTATGAGACAATTCCAAATTAGGAAAAGGGACTCACACACGCCCATACTAAGAGAGAGAGAGAGAGAGAGAGAGAGTTTTTGTGATACTGTCCGCATACCCTTTATAGTATATTACCTATTTAAATCTTTAATTTACTTTCCATTAAACCTTTCAGACATATACAGTTGGCTGTACCCCAACAATCCTTGGAGGAAGTATATTATTCTCATCTTGTGTCTCTCGTGAGATTTTTTTTTTTTCCTATTTTAAGGGATCGATTATTATTCTTTTATCCGGAAGAGCTGTCAAAAGAAGTGGTGCTGTGAGGGGGGGGGGGGTTAATATATCACCACGTCACTATGTGTATGTATGTATGTGTGAGACAATAATTTAACGAGAGGCACGCGAATTCTTGCTAATATGAATATTTTGACTACATAATAATAATAATAATAATAATAATAATAATAATAATAATAATAATAACAATAATAATAATAATAATAATAATAATAATAATAATAATAATAATAATAATAATACCTTTATTCCACTAAAAATGACAAGAAAAATGTAACAACGGATTGCCTTAACGCTTGCGAGTATAATTATCCACTCATTTTCAGAGGTTATTACTTTACTGCTTCTTTTTTTAAGTAAATATGTTAACTCTTCAGACAGGCAAATTAATATACTTGATAGCGTTAAGGTATTAATTTGATTCATGTTTTCCTTCGGTATATATATATATATATATATATATATATATATATATATATATATATATATATATATATATATATATATATATATTCAAATAAACACATATATGAAGCGTATTTTTGCCTCTGGCTAGGATTCGATCCTAGTACACATGATCAGTGTGCAATGGCGCTGCGGATTGTACTACTGAAGGTATGCCAGTAAAGAGAAACCTTTCAACTAACTTGCCTGTTGGGAATGGCTATGGCACACTGGTTTAGTGTCCTTGGTTCGAATCCCGACCAGGAGTAAGTATATGTTTCATGTTTGTACGTATAATGATGTGTCCATGTGATCTTTGTTGATGTCTGTATAACAAGGATTTGAATTAAATGCGAAATCAAGCCATAGTGAGGTTGGGAAGAAACACTAAAATGCACATAGGCATTAAGTAGAATGAATGAATTTGTAGCGTAGCAGTTTGCTAAAAAGCTTCCTCTCTATTTATGTCTTTGATATGTGTCCTAGGTTCAAATCCCGCCCAGGGGCATATATATATATATATATATATATATATATATATATATATATATATATATATATATATATATATATATATATATATATATATATATATTTAACCTACTTTTGGTATTTGCCATAGTGTCCCGTGTTAGTTTTAATCGTTGAAAGCTTAGAGCCTTATACCATCTTGTCTTAGTAGTCTAAGCTCTCACTAGGAAGTGTTCACTGTAACGGGGTGATGCTCGATCGTAGAATCAATAGACACCATGCCGCCTAACACGTTTCACTGCGTTGAAAAGTTTTTCTTTTTCTTTCGTTTTGTCATTTAGCGTTCTGTTTTCTTTCGTTCGTTTCCTAATTGACTTGTACGTACTTAATCTTTATTATAAACTTATGAACATATTTATAAAAGGAAATGTAATAATTGCGTCATCTTAATCCATGTTTTTGACAAATGAAAAACGATTTTTTTTCCCGCGCAATAATAAAGTTGCCTCACTTTGGACAATAAATGTTGAACATACCAGCCTTCGGCCTGACAGGCTTTTTATTTACTTAAATTTATTGTTTTTCCCTATGAATGTTCCCTTTTGTGCTAGAGCCTGTTCGATTCCAACGTTTATTTATGCCTGCTATATAAAGGGTCCATATGGCAACTGAAAGCGAGAATATATTTGTGTATATTAGCAATGTTATCTGTCATATATTTTACTTCTTAATCTCAAAATACTAGCTAAGTGTCACGCATCAGTTATCACTATATATATATATATATATATATATATATATATATATATATATATATATATATATATATATATATATATATATATATATATATATATATATATATATATATATATATATATATATATATATGTATGTATGTATGTATGTATGTATGTATGTATGTGTGTGTGTGTGTGTGTGTGTGTGTGTGTGTGTGTGTGTGTGTGTGTGTGTGAGTGTGATTACCTAATTGTGTTTACGGGAAAGAGCCCAAAGCTCGTATCTTCCCGTCTCCTCATCGGTTCCATTTTATACTTAGTGATACTTATCATACCTGTCCTTAAAACTATGGATTGAGATAGCATTAACTACCTCCTCGCTTAGCCAATTCCAATTATCAACTACTCTTACACTGAAAAAGTATTTCCTTACATCCTGCGAAGAAGTTTTCTTACGAAGCTTCAAACTATGACCTCTAGTTCTAGAGCCAGCCATATCAAAATATCGATCCCTATCCACTCTATCATAACCATGAAGGAATTTAAAGACTGTCACCATATCCCCCCTCACTCTTCTAGCTTCGAGTGATGGTAAGTCTAATTCCCTCAGCCTCTCATCATAACTGAGATTGCGTATTTCTGGCACCAGTTTCGTGGCATGTCTTTGTGTGTGTGTGTGTGTGTGTGTGTGTAAAATTACCTAATTGTAATTACCCATTTGTGCTTGCGGGAAAGAGCCCTAAGTTCGTAACTTCCTGTCTCCTGATCGGTTCCATTTTGTACTTAGTGATACTTATCATACTTGTCCTTAAAACTATGAATTGAGTTAGCATTAACTACCTCCTCGCTTAGTCAATTCCAATTACACTAAAAAAATTTACTTCCTTACATCATGCAAAGAAGTTTTCTTACGAAGCTTCAAACTATAACCTCTAATTCTAGTGCCAGCCATATCAAAATATCGATCCCTATCCACTCTGTCATAACCATGAAGGAATTTAAAAATTGTCACCATATCCCCCCTCAATCATCTAGCTTCGAGTGATGGTAAGTCTAATTTCCTCAGCATCTCCTCATAACTGAGATTGCGTATTTCTGGCACCAGTTTCGTAGCATGTCTTTGAACTTTTTCCAGCTTAACTTCGTGCTTTTTCAAGTGCGGATTCCAAAAGGGGGCTGCATATTCAAGTTTTGGCCTCACATAGGTTACATAAGTATTTCTGAACATTTCTTTGTCCATGTGCCTGAAGGCTACCCTTACATTTGTTAAGAAAGCACATGCTGCCCTTACTATGACATTGATATACATTTCTGGAGACAAATCGGCCGGTATGTTTACTCCTAGATCTCTCTCATTCTCTGTCTTTTGAAGTTGTACTCCTGCCACCGAGTAGTCAAGCTTGGGCCTTCCTGCACTTGTACCCATTCTCATTATCTTACATTATGAAGTATTGAATTTCATTAGCCACTTTTCTGATCACTCATGCAGACTATTTAGATCTTCCTGAAGTTCTCTACAATTGTTCTCGTTTTTTACTTTCTTCACAATCTTTGCATCATATGCAAATATATTTATGAATGAATTTACAGACTCTGGTAGGATATTTACATATACAAGGAACAAAAGTGCCCCCAAAGCTGAACCCTGTGGAACTCCACTACTAACTCTTCTCCATTCAGACACTGAGTGTCTTACCCTAACCCTCTGTTCCCTTCCTTCTAAGTATATTTTTATCCATTTCAAGACATGTCCACCTATTCTTGTCGTTGCGTGCTGCTTCTTATTAAGTCTCCCGTGTGGGACAGTGTCAAACGAGCTGAACATTGCTATGCTAAACATAAACAAGCCGAAAAGGAAGCCTCTCCTCAAGACATTCCGGTGTCTAAAAAATTACTCCCCTGATATCTTTTGTGAAACATTAATCAACAACACAAATGCACTTAATAGAATTAAATACACAGATAACGTCGATTTGCAGGTTGAGATTCTAACAAAAGTCTTCCTTGAATGCTTAGATAGTTGTGCACCCATTGTAACAAGAAAAATAACCCGCCCCTCAGCCCCCTGGCTAACTAATGACATCAAAGAGGCAATGCAAATCAGAAATCAAATACAAAAAGAGCTAAAAATGAATAGATATGATATGACTCTCCGAGAACGTTATAAAACAGAAAAGAAACGTGTCAGATCTCTCATCAGTGTAAGTAAAAAAGACTTTTACAAAAAACAATTTAATGACTCTAGACATGATACAGCAGCAACATGGAAAGTGATAAGAAGCATGATACCAAATGAAAAGAGTACCTCAGAAAGTTATGAAAATATTACGGAGTTGAAAGACAAAGCAGAAAACTTTAATAACTATTTTGCTAACGTTGGCAAAAATACATATGAAAAAACTCAAGAAAACATCAACTCAGTGAATATGAGTAATTGCTTAAATGACAATTCTTCCAATGAAAACACAAGAGAGTACTTCAAGCTTATTCCTATCGATTGTGCTACCCTAATTCTTACCATAAAGAGCCTAAGAAACTCTGGCTCTTATGGTTCAGATGGTATACCATTTCAGTTCATCAAAGATGCTCTACCCGTGATTGCATCCTATATTCTAACTATTATGAACACTTCCATTGTTACTAAAAAGTTTCCTGACTTGGAAAATAGCACATGTAATACCTCTGCATAAAAAGGGGGACAGAGAAGATGTGACAAACTATCGTCCCATTTCCCTGCTACCCATTTTCTCTAAAATATTAGAAAAAATTGTTGCATGCCAACTTATGTCATATTTAGAATCAAATAGACTACTAACGATTAGCCAACATGGTTTCAGACCAAAACTCTCGACGGAAACTGCACTGCTTAAAGTTACGAATAGTATATATAATAATATAGATATGAAAAAAATATCTTTGCTAGTTTTGTTGGACTTATCAAATGCCTTCGACAGTGTAAACCATGAAATTCTTTTAAGTAAATGTATTAACTTAAATATTGATCCAAGCTGGTTTAGCGAGTATCTATCTAATCGTAAACAGTCCATACGTCTTAACAACATTATCTCTGTGCCAAAAAATGTATCATTTGGTGTTCCTCAGGGATCAGTACTTGGTCCTATCCTCTTCTCCATTTACGTAAATGATCTATCTTCTTTCATTTCTGACTGTCTAGTCGTACAATATGCAGATGACACTCAACTACTCCTTAGTGGTGATATTAATAATCTCCCAGAGCTAACTTTAAGAGCAGAAAACACTCTGTCAAAAATTAAAACCTATTTCCAAGAAATTGGGCTGTTAATTAACGAAAGTAAAACACAGTGCATATTTATTGGTTCAAGGTTCCACATAGCACAAATTCCAGAAAACACAATTAATTTTTGCGACAATATTATCACACCTAGCAAAACAGTCAAAAACCTAGGAATTCACTTTGATAACCACATGTTGTTTGATTCCCACATAGATAAAGTATGCAAAAAGGTTACAGGAACATTAATGTACTTATCACGTATAAAAGACAATTTTGAGACTACCACTCGAATAACTGTTGTTGAATCTCTAGCCCTAAGTCACATTAATTACTGCACAACTGTTTGGGGAGCTACCACTAAGACTCAGATAAACAGAATACAGAAGCTTATTAATTTTGCAGCTCGAGTTGCCCTGGGAGGAATAAGAAAATACGACCACATCACACCAGCTCTCAATAAACTTGGGTGGCTGCGGGCAGAAAATAAGGTCGCTTATGCTATTTATGTTTTTGTATTCAAAATTTTGGACCATCATTATCCTTGCTGGCTATTTGATTTAAAAACAGTCAGGGATATAAGGGGAACCAAACAAGACAGAGCAGTGAGCTCTTTATTCACAGAACAAACACAGAAGCAGGTTCAAAGATGATCACTATCAAAGGGCCAACACTCTGGAATAATATTCCAGAGCATCTTAAAAATGCATCCTCTTTCACAGCTTTCAAAGGCAAACTATACAGTTTTCTTTTGGACAAATAGTTGCTGCTCATTAAGAACTAATTATTCTCATTGTAAGGAAACAAATATGGAAATGATGCCAATAATAACGATCCTGTATCTTGTGGCATACTTACTACTTTATTATTAACATTATTGTAACATTTTTATTACAGCATTATTATTTTCTATGAAAGCTACATTTAATTTAACTATATGTCTAACCCTCTTATTTGTTAGTTTAATTACATGTCTACTTATAAGTTACTATTAATGTTGAATAACCATTGTACAAAATGGAAATAAATGTTTTTGTTTGTTTGTTTTGTTTGTTCTGGAAGTCTAGGAATATGCAATCTGCCCAGCCCTCTCTTTCCTGTGAGATTCGACTTCCCTCATCATAAAATTCTAATAAGTGTGTGTGTGTGTTTTGCACATCATCTCCTTTCTTGGTATCATGCTATGAATTATCAATGTAAACACGCCATTGAAAGTTTCACATAAAAAGTTTAGCTAGAGGAAACCTGTCTACTCTATTTATTTATTTATTTATTTATTTATTTATTTATTACTTTTAGAGTGATATAATTGCATGACTTCTTGTCTTGTCATATTTTTTTCGGTGAATAAAATAAAAAACGTTGTAACACAAAAATTTCTTAGCTCAAGCACAGGATGGGCTGCATACCAACGTCTGCTTAAATAACCTTATTTGCCAAGAATACTCTATTCAATTCATGCAATGCCCTGCTTTAAGGCATAATGAAGCCTTGGGTATTTACTGAAGTAAACGTGTAATGAGTTACTATTTTGTGTGTTTATTTACTCTGTTTACACTCGTTACAGACAAAACACGAATGATTTTTGGAATAGATTATTGAATTATTATTATTATTATTATTATTATTATTATTATTATTATTATTATTATTATTATTATTATTATTATTATTATTATTATTATTATTATTATTATTATTATTATTATTATTATTATTATTATTATTATTATGTCATTAGCCGTGACAAAAGGGAAGATCGCGGTGGCTCATTTGATGAGTGTTTGGCTCCTATTCAAGAAGACCCGAATTAAACACCACAGTGTGGTTTCTACAGCTTCTCTACGCCAGAACCAATTGGTAAAATAAATGTGAGGACAGTAGCGTTTTTCTTGTAGTAAGGAGCCCATGCCAACTCTTTATATATTTTTGAATTAGAAAATAACTGCGTGTGGTGTAACAGTCAGTACGAATATATTTTTGAAGTCAGGCTAGATAGAGGCAAAATCGTGCATCGCACAACATACTTTATGTAATATTTTAATTTTATTTGCCTAATTGTGCTTACGGGAAAGGGCCCAAAGATCGTAACTTCCCATCTCCTGGTCGGTTCCATTTTGTACTTAGTGATACTTATCATACTTGTCCTTAAAACTATGGGCTGAGTTAGCTTTAACTAACTCCTCGCTTAGCCAATTCCTATTATCAACTACTCTTACATTAAGAAAGTACTTCCTTACATCCTGCAAATAAGTTTTCTTGCGAAGCTTTAAACTATGACCTCTACTTCTAGTGCCAGCCATATCAAAATATCGATCACCTATCCACTCTGTCATAACCATGAAGGATTTTGAAAATAGTCACCATATCCCCTTCATTCTTCTAGCTTCAATTGATAGCAAGTCTAATACCCTCAGCCTCTCCTCATAACTGAGATTGCGTATTTCTGGCACCAGTTTCGTAGCATGTCTTTGAACTTTTTCCAGCATAACTTCGTGCTTTTTCAAGTGCGTATTCCAGAAGGGGGCTGCATATTCAAGCTTTTGCCTCACATAGGTTACATAAATATTTCTAAACATTTCCTTTTCCATGTGCCTAAACGCTACCCTTACAGTTGCTAAGAAAGCATATGCTGCCCTTGCTATGGCATTTATATACACTTCTGGAGACCAATCGGCCTGTATGTTTACTCCTGTGTGTGTGTGATTACCTAATTGATTACCTAATTGTGTGTGTGTGTGTGTGTGTAAAGTCAACTGCTCGAACTGACTGAGTAGGCCATACTGTTGATGTCATGAAAACAAGACCTCATTCATCTCCAGATTTTGGTCTTTTTCCCTAGCTATGAATGAACGTTTTTGTTCTTTTTGCAGAGGAAGAAATGTGTATTTATTTATTTATTTATTATTACATATCTAGATACGGACACAGTTTATATATATATATATATATATATATATATATATATATATATATATATATATATATATATATATATATATATATATATATATATATATATATTCCACAAACTATTATCCACAAAAATCTTTTTAGGACATCAGGGGACTCGAGCCCGCGTTGCAAGCTACAAAACCATGCTGCCTTAGCTAAAGTATATGGGTGGATTCTATCCGAGTGAGGAGTTGATCGTCCTCTTATCGTGGTTCATTCTCTGGATTTTTGTCCCTTCTTTGACGAGACAAGAATACCTCTTCAGTCGCTCTTAGAGAGCCGAAAAACACGACTAAAGGGGTGTTATTCGAGGGGACTGGGAATCCCCCATTCTCATATTTCTTCTGCGGAGAGCCAAGGCATGCTAGGGGGTTCATGTAGAGAGTTCCAACCAGAATCCTAATAATCAGGTGTCTGAATGTTTGTGGTCTGGGAGCGTGAGTGAAAGGGAGAATATGTGGGAAGTTTGTGACGAGGCAGATGGATTATTAGCACTTAATGAAACAAAGTTTTAAGCGGTGTGCTTTGATTCAATAGTGGGATATATATATATATATATATATATATATATATATATATATATATATATATATATATATATATATATATATATATATATATATATATGCACACACAAACACACACACACACACGCCTATGTATTGTTTCAAAACGCTATGACTATTGTACTGTTGCATTTTTTCTTTTTTCGTGAGAGTAATAAACGAATATTGATTAATATTGCTATAATTATTGCTCTCAATAACAAACATCTTGGTACACGTTTACACACTCACATTAGGTATGGCGAAGTATGCATAAACTGTTTAGAAAAACAGACAAACTAGTGAAGAACTTGTTTATAAACAGTGAGTGTACTTTATGATCATTGTTTATGCGATTTTCGGGAAGTATTATCTGGTTAAGAATTCTACTTGTGTGTGTGTGTGTGTGTGTGTTTTTTTTTACTTCAGGCCAGCTTTATCTACACGTACCTTAGCTCAGTGGATGCAGTGCCTGGCTCCCACCCAGAAAGTCTAGAGTTTCATCTCCTCAAAGGTGAAATTGTATAGATTTGCCACTTACCATAGTAACTTGTACCCTGTAGGCTAGTGTTAAGGATAAGAATTATGGTCGTACCGTCTATATTCACGCGAGATTGTTAGGTTAGGTTAAATTATGTTGTGTTAGTTTAGGTTAGATTATTTTCCCATGGAAATTCTGTTATAGACTAAAAAATCTTGAGAAATCCATACTTTTTCTTGGGTATCTGACAACACTGCTACATAGTGTATATAAAGGGGGGTTTACACGGTCAAACGGTTCGTCGAACGCGGTTCGACAGACAAGTGTCTGAAGTGATGTTCGAACGTGTGAACGGGGTATTTGGTTGTCGAACACGTTTGTCAAACGTGTTCGACAGCCAAATACCCCGTTCACACGTTCGAAAATCACTTCAAGCACTTGTCTGTCGAACCGCGTTCGACGAACCGTTTGACCGTGTAAACCCCACTTAACACCAGTGTATACACTAGCAGTACATATAAGGGTTTCGCACTAAGTGTAACCCCTAACTGTAATTTCTGCCAACACAACAATGCTCTTGGAAAAAAAAAATGGCGATCCTCTGTATGCTGATCCTTGTTAATTCAGGCGTCTTATTTAGTATACCACTAGATATATGAGGGCAGTAGTGGAACATTACCTTCAAGAACTGGGCTTCATTAAGGGCTAATATGCCTGCCCCACAACTGTTATTCAGACAAAAATACCACTTGTTCACTAAATACCTCAGTCAGTGTAGGGCGCTAATCATGATTTGTAAAATGACCTCGTAGATGCATTCCAAGGAGCTATGTTCTTTGAGAATCATGGAAAACAAGATGTCCAGAGTGAAGGAAATATATTATCGTCTTCTGTGATTCGTTGATTTGGTAATGGATGGATTCGGTTATACGTCACGAACTGCCTTTTCTACTAAGGGCTAGGACGGTTGCCTTCTTACGAAGGACTTGTTTTGGCAGATGTAATCGTTACCCTGAGTGTATGCCCTTACTAACCTCAGTCCGTGACGGGGCGCGAGCCCTCGACCTGCCGCCTCAGAGTCGCAGACGCTACCATTTTGCCACGGAGACTACTGGTTACATCTGCCAAAACAAGTCCTTCGCAAGAAGGCAACCGTCCTAGCCCTTGGAAGAAAAGGGAGTCCGTGACGTAAAACCGGAACAACAACTGCCATACCTTTTGGTCCTTAAATCTTGACTCCCACGTTCCATGAGGACGTTAGGTCATACCGTCTGTAACCACTCAAGGCTATCTTATGTCAGATTAGATTAAGTTAGTTTGATTCTTAACTTCTGAGGCCCTCGCTCCATGAGGACATAAGGTCATACTAATGAGTCTGAGGTAATGACGACTCTACTGTCTAAATAAGTATCTCTTCGTCAGAATCTTTTAGGGATAATATAATTAGAAGAGGTAATTGTGTTCCTTGTGTGGTAAACCCTAATCACCTTGTCGGACTAATTAGTATACCTGTACAATTATGGAATCAATGCGGGGCAGTAACATTAGGGTATCAGGTATTGCTAAGGGCTATATAATGGCTGTGTCTGCAGATTTCTTTGAAATATGTGTAGTCTCTATGCAAGCAAGATTGAAAAGAAGTAACCTTCTGTGCACACACACACACACACACACACACACACACACACACAGATATATCGTGATATTTTGATGCCACACCAGTATATATTATCTATAGGAAAGCAGATTGCGTTGTTGATATTGTAGAAGAATTAAAGTTAGTAATTATTTCCCATAGTGTTGTAAATTTAATTAAATTTATACCTATGGCAGGTTGCGTGTACTTTGGGTCAATACTTCGTAAAGTAGTGAGAATGGGCATGAGTGCTGAAGGCTCATAATTGGGTACTGAATATCACTGGAGGAACTTCAATAATATGTGAGGGAAAGTGTCCTAGGGCTTAAGGGGGTAATGATACTGGCAGAATTGTTTCCAAAAAAATTATGTATTTTTTTTATGATTGTGTCACTAGGATGAAAAAAATTAAAATCTGCCCTCATCGGGCCAGGGCACGAAGAAAACATAAAGTAAAGAGAAAGAGAAATGGGAGTGTTGTGATTTGTCATATGTGAAGGGGTAATATGAGACATGTAAAGAATATCCGAGAATATTCGGTGTTGATGTAGGCATAGAAAAAGATGGTATAGTAAAGGCAGTATGCATGCTTTTTTTTTTTTTTTTTTTAAATATGAGTATTTCCTTCAGGTATGTGGACATGAGAATGTTCAGAAAAATTAACATAGCTTATGTGAGGCCTAAGCTCGAACATGCAGCACCCTTCTGGAAATAACCCTAGGAAAAGTACTTAAATGAAATGAAAAATAGTTCGCCGACGTGGTGCGAAGCTGGGACAGACACATGTAACTTCAAGAAAAAGGAAAGACTAAAGGGGTTAGACTCTTCACTGCTGGAAGCTAGAGGAAAGAGAAAGGATATAGTAACGGTTTTTAAATTTTTATGATTTTGACACTAGCTAGGGAGCGATGTTTTGATATGGATGGCTTTAAAAGTAGAGGTCATAGCTTGGAGATTCTTAAGAAAACTCATTGCAGGATTTAAGGGAATAATTTTTGTCAGGGCAAAATAGTTGAGCATTAGATTTCGCAAAGTGAGAAAGCAGCAAATGCTAATCAGTACTTGGTCCTATCCTCTTCTCCATTTACGTAAATGATCTATCTTCTTTCATTTCTGACTGTCTAGTCGTACAATATGCAGATGACACTCAACTACTCCTTAGTGGTGACATTAATAACCTCCCAGAGCTAACTTTAAGAGCAGAATACACTCTGTCAAAAATTAAAACCTATTTCCAAGAAATTGGGCTGTTAATTAACGAAAGTAAAACACAGTGCATATTTATTGGTTCAAGGTTCCACATAGCACAAATTCCAGAAAACACAACAATTAATTTTTGCGACAATATCATCACACCTAGCAAAACAGTCAAAAACCTAGGAATTCACTTTGATAACCACATGTTGTTTGATTCCCATATAGATAAAGTATGCAAAAAGGTTACAGGAACATTAATGTACTTATCACGTATAAAAGACAATTTTGAGACTACCACTCGAATAACTGTTGTTGAATCTCTAGCCCTAAGTCACATTAATTACTGCACAACTGTTTGGGGATCTACCACTAAGACTCAGATAAACAGAATACAGAAGCTTATTAATTTTGCAGCTCGAGTTGCCCTGGGAGGAATAAGAAAATATGACCACATCACACCAGCTCTCAATAAACTTGGGTGGCTGCGGGCAGAAAATAAGGTCGCTTATGCTACTTATGTTTTTGTATTCAAAATTTTGGACCATCATTATCCTAGCTGGCTATTTGATTTAAAAACAGTCAGGGATATAAGGGGAACCAACACAAGACAGAGCAGTGAGCTCTTTATTCACAGAACAAACACAGAAGCAGGTTCAAAGATGATCACTATCAAAGGGCCAACACTCTGGAATAATATTCCAGAGCATCTTAAAAATGCATCCTCCTTCACAGCTTTCAAAGGCAAACTATATAGTTTTCTTTTGGACAAATAGTTGCTGCTCATTAAGAACTAATTATTCTCATTGTAAGGAAACAAATATGGAAATGATGCCAATAATAACGATCCTGTATCTAGTGGCATACTTACTACTTTATTATTAACATTATTGTTAACATTTTTATTACAGCATTATTATTTTCTATGAAAGCTACATTTAATTTAACTATATGTCTAACCCTCTTATTTATTAGTTTAATTACATGTCTACTTATAAGTTACTATTAATGTTGAATAACCATTGTACAAAATGGAAATAAATGTTTTGATTTGATTTGATTTGAAATGCATTCGTAGTGTAATGGAAAGATTCGATAAGTGTTAGTGCATAGAATCTGAAACTGACCCGGAGACTGGAAGCTACCAGCGCAGGGCTTCCTTTGAGCACAATTATGTAAGCACACACACACACACACACACACACACACACACACACACACACACACACACACACACACACACACACACATATATATATATATTAATAACACTGAACTGTTAACATACAGTCTAAAATGGAAGGAAAAGCCCATTAAATAAAACAACGAATATATATATATATATATATATATATATATATATATATATATATATATATATATATATATATATATATATATATATATATATATATATATATATATATATATATATATATATATATATATATATATATATATATATATATATATATATATATATATATATATATATATATATATATATATATATATATATATATATATATATATATATATATATATATATATATAAAGTACTTATTAATTTCGTGACCTAAACTGGTCACCTTCTCAAAGTACAATGGCAAGAGATACAATTAGCAAAACAAAAGAAAACTTGAAAAGAAGGAGGCAAAAGAGCCGCCCAGGAGTCTTAATCCCATGTTTAAGACTCCTGGGCGGCTCTTTTGTCTCCTTCTTTTCAAGTTTTCTTCTGTTTTGCTAATTGTATCTCGTGCCATTGTACTTTGAGAAGGTGACCAGTTTAGGTCACGAAATTAATAAGTACTTTTTATATATATATTTTCGTTGTTTTATTTAATGGACTTTTCCTTCCATATATATATATATATATATATATATATATATATATATATATATATATATATATATATATATATATATATATATATATATATATATATATATATATATATATATATATATATATATATATATATATATATATATATATATATATATATATATATATATATATATATATATATTCTATTAAAATACCAAGGGATTTCACGTATAACAAATCCAAGAAGAGCATGACTTAGCGTTTCTAATTATTCCCCAAGTACAAATCGCTTGGACCATATGAAGGGGCTGTGAACCGACCCAAATATGTAATCCAATAATCGATATGGCGAGTGGGGAAAAGGATGTAGCAGCCGGTCGTAAAGACTTCCGTTATGCATAAGTCCATCGTAATTGTCGTGTGACATAACACCCAGTTACGTTCCTGTCGTCTCTGCTGACAAGGCGTGTGGTCAATGAGATTTTGAATGCACCCGCTATTGGTGAGGTAATAGAGTATACTACTCCATGTCTTGTAGTAGAATCGTCAGTCGTCAGGTTATCAGCATTGAATGTTTTGAACGAAAAGATCTTCGTAAAATTCCCATGAATATCGTTCGTTTCATCACCTTTAGTTCTTCTCTCGTGTACTTTACTCACACGCATTAAAATCTCTTTTGAGTGTGTTTAGTTACATCATCAAAAATTGTTTTAATTATACGGACGGTAAACTACATATATAAAAACGTTTTCATGCATTGTACAAACGAGACTTAAAAGCCTAAGTGACAACCAAACGTTCCAGCTGCGGAGCTCTATCCAGGAAATCCTTGCCAGAAAGCGATTGACAAAGTAAAAAAAACGTTTAATTGACGTTTACGTGAGATGTTGGACGGTATTAAAGGCGAATATAAATGAACAGTTATATTACGAAGGGAGAGGTATGATGTGGAAGGAACGTAAACGAATAATAATACGGTAAAAATCGAGTGTTTTTGACGAGGGTGTGTATGTGTATGCGCGTGTGCCGGGGTGGGACGTGAGAGCGCAAACTCCATCATTCTAAGTCTTGTACAGCGAGTCGCCATGTCTGTTGGCCTGGCGAGCATTGACTTGTCGAGCCTGTCCTTAGTGTATCGTTCCCTTACGCGCGACCAGTGAAGTGTTTTAACGTGAAAAGTTAATCATTAGATCCAACAAGTGTTCCTCTCGCTGCAGAGAAGTATTACAGGTGTGGTTTATGTGTATCTAAGTGCAAACTCGAAGAGAATTTATACCGGGTCGATCGAGTGGAGTGGCAAAAGTGTTTATGATCGTTTGACATCTCGTATCACCGTCCCCAATTCTTGGTCAAGGATTGTTTTCTGATCAAACCGCCGTTACGGATTGGACCGCCGTCTGTGGAGCTAACCAGTCCTCGAAGATGCCGGTTCGAAAGCAAGGTAAGAATATAGTATACAAACAGAGTTCATATTATCGCGACTACAGTGAAATGCTCCTACCTCGCTCATGGGGGAGAGAGTGAGGCAGAATGATTGAGTGAGTGTGGTGATGATGTTATATGTCATAAGAACGAACGTTCAACCTCTGTGACTGCGTGATTGATTTTCATAATCTTTCGTGGAATCGCGTACAGGAAGTTTCTCTGGGGTTTGATTCGTATTTAAATAGACGAGACACAGCCTGCTTAAACTACCACCTTTAATGTAAGGTGGAGGGGCGTGACCTAACATCTCTCGATTCCATTGAAATCATCATTAGGACTGTATTGCTCTGTCACACTTTACAGTACCTCAGTGTTAAGAGATTATAACACTTTCCTGTGTATTTTTGAACTGTGTTAGAGGCAATGCTATATATATCTTATTTAAAAGAAATGCCAAGTAATTGCAGATGTAGTTTACATATTTTTCTATACATGTGACAACTGTAGTGATTTATGTATATTATTTCTCCAGTACATGGATTAATTAACCATAATCACCCCCAGTCAGTATGATATAATTTAGTATTTGTATTAATTTGATCATTGCACAGAGATGTATAAGGTTGAGATTCGTTTGATGCCTCTTCCCCAGTAGGTAGGTTAGGTAAAGACATATTTTCAGGTAGATCATGTTAGTTGGGTTAGGTTAAGTTAGTTTGAATATAGTTTAGTCTAAATATAGAAGCTTTGCCTTTTTTAATTTTGATTTAGGGGTATTATTTAAAGAAGTTAGGTTTAATGTATCGATTTAGAATACGTTTCGATTATATATAAGTCGACAAAGTGTAGTCATAGGCATGGAAAACTGTAGTTTGCGTTAATGTTTCAAGCTAAATTCATAAAAAGAAAAAAAAAACTAGATAAAGTATTTAGTTTTCGTCAAGAACTTACTCGTGACCTTGAAGCACACCCGCACATAGCCACTTCACTGACGAATGCTTATATTAAAAGGAAGTCTGTAATAAAGTCAGATTCACTCCTTATTTTTTTTATTATTAATAACATTCTGATTTTTAGGTTAATGACTCAGATGCATTGTATACGAACTAAGGCACTTGAAGATAATTTATATATTATATATTTAAACGAAATTGTGGACAGAAAGAAATCTTTTTACTCGCATTCTCCAAGGGTTGATAAAAACTTTCCTATTCATATTATTGGACTCCATTGACAGTTCCAGGACTGCATCGCTACGTGTTTTTATCATCTTTTACTTGAGTGACCTTGACTTTCGGTGCGCGCGGTGCATCGTAACATTTATTTCCATCGCACCCAAATGCCGTATGTGTGAGTGTGTGTGTGTGTTTTATGCAGAGGGTTCGTTGACTGGCGTTTTAACACAGTACAGATATTGTGTTGGGGATGAGGTTGTTAATTTTTTTTTAGTTGGGGTTGTGGTGAGGTCCGGATGTTGAGGTAGTGTGCATGATGGTTTCGAGTCCATCATGTGTCACTCTTTGTTGTTAGCGACGCACGACTGATCTCCAGAGAGAGAGAGAGAGAGAGAGGAGAGAGAGAGAGAGAGAGAGAGAGAGAGAGAGAGATTGTTGCTGCAGTGCTGTACAACGATGTCAAAATACAGCGAATGTGCATTGGGGAGATGCAAGCACGAATGCAGGTGTCGTAATTGTCCGGGATGAGTTGCAGTCATTATTATTGCTTATGGTGTTTATTGTTGCACCTGTGTTTAGTGTATATTTTGGGTGTGTGTCACACACACACACGGATATATATATATATATATATATATATATATATATATATATATATATATATATATATATATATATATATATATATATATATATATATATATATATATATATATATATATATATATATATATATATATATATATATATATATATATATATATATATAGAGAGAGAGAGATAGAGAGAGAGAGATAGAGAAAGAAAAGTAAGTAAAGCTTGAAAAATAATTCGGTTTCTCTCTCTCTCTCTCTCTCTCTCTCTCTCTCTCTCTCTCTCTCTCTCTCTCTCTCTCTCCTCTCTCTCTCTCTCTCTCTCTCTCTCTCTCTCACACACACACTGGACAGACAAACGGTAAATGTATAAGCATGTTTATAATTTTGTAATTATATATATTACTCGCATTAGTTCGAATTTTATTCATCATTAACGAAAAAATGTTGATTCTTAACTGAAAAAGATTGGCGATAACACTTTTGTCTTTCTAGATGAGGATTTTGTTAAATTCTCTTCTTCTTCTTCTTCTTCTTCTTCTTCTTCTTCTTCTTCTTCTTCTTCTTCTTCTTCTTCTTATTAGCCTGCTGGCTAGTACAGTGGTAACGTGCTGGCTTCGCATTCACGAGGTCGAGAGATCGGTTCCCGTCCAAGACCGAGAGTTTAAGCTGTTTACTGGCAGGAACTGCTGTGGTTGGACACCACAGTGGGGGGTTGGGGCTTGCCCTGGCTGACGAATACCCATTGTATTGAATAATC
Organism: Halocaridina rubra; assembly: GCA_037179515.1. NCBI lineage: Eukaryota > Metazoa > Arthropoda > Malacostraca > Decapoda > Atyidae > Halocaridina > Halocaridina rubra. The sequence goes on from JAXCGZ010011508.1 coordinate 76,212, forward strand.
TTTATTTCCATTTCAATACAATGGGTATTCGTCAGCCAGGGCAAGCCCCAACCCCCCACTGTGGTGTCCAAACACAGCAGTTCCTGCCAGTAAACAGCTTAAACTCTCGGTCTTGGACGGGAACCGATCTTTCGACCTCGTGAATGCGAAGCCAGCGCGTTACCACTGTACTAGAAATAAAGTTGTTGTTTGTTTGATTATTATTATTATTATTATTATTATTATTATTATTATTATTAATATTATTATTATTATTATTATTATTATTATTATTATTATTATTATTATTATTATTATTATTATTATATGCTTTTTACTTTTGCACCCTTTTTCTTTTCTACACAAATATACTCGGAAGCAATGTGAAAAATAATTGACGATCAAGTTACAAGAATGGCGTTATATCGGGGTTTTGTTTGACGGTCTGTGATACATTTAACGAGGTTTTGCTTTTCGGTGATGATAGGCAATCTACACGATGAATAAACCGCTGAAGTTGAGAGAGAGAGAGAGAGAGAGAGAGAGAGAGAGAGAGAGAGAGAGAGAGAGAGAGAGAGAGAGAGGGAGAGAGAGAGAGAGAGGAGAGAGAGAGAGAGAGAGAGAGAGAGAGGGAGAGAGAGAGAGAGAGAGAGAGAGAGAGAGAGAGAGAGAGAGAGAGAGAGAGAGAGAGAGTCCTTTCATGGTTAGAGCATATTGATTACACGAGGCAGTGATGTAATAAGTCATCGTAAACATTTTAGAGACTTGAGATTCATTCATTACAGCAATTTTTACCTGAAAGAGTAAAGGTGAACTGTTAGATGATGGCTCAATCCAAGAATAGCCTCCTTATGCCATTGTAAGGTGCTTAATCTGTGCTTGAGGCAAAAGGCACGTGCTTAATAAGGGAGAAAAGCATATGTTTTTTGAAGCTATTTTAGCATAACTTAACGTAACCTAACTTAGCAATCGAACGTAACCTCAATCCCAGATTAAGCACCTAAAGTGATATCTGGTGCCCCTTTTAGGGTTGATCCTTGGTAATTTTTTAGTTGGACATATAGGCCTAGTGCAGAGAGGTTTGATGTTTGTTGTAGACTTGGTGTTTATAGCATCCATAGGCTTTTTGGTGATCAGTTTTAGTAGCAGTCTCTGTGTTACAGAGAGTTTAGAGTACCGCTGACTACAGCTGTAGGTTTCCGTAAATAAATTGTTTTTGCGCTGAATGTATTATTAGAACAGTAGAAGTAGTAGTAGTAGTAGTAACAACAGTGGTAGTAGTAGTAGAAGTAGTAAAAACATGAGTAGTAGTAGTAGTAGTAAAAGAAGTGGTAGTAGTAATTGTAGTAGTAGTAACAGCAGAAGCAGCAGCAGCAGCAGCATTAGTAGTGGTAGTAGTAGTAGTAGTAGTAGTAGTAGTAGTAGTAGTAGTAGTAGTAGTAGTAGTAGTAGTAGTAGTAGTAGTCAGTTAATTACACACTGCTGAATTTGTACATAGTGTTAAGTAATAACAGGTATATTAGCTCCTGTCTTTTCTAAGCACTGGTGACTTCCCTTCGGTTTTAAAGCTTATCATTTCAGGAAGCTAAGACGCCATTCATCATTTAATATTATGTACACATTCAGCATTTTGTGAATAATAGACTACTACTACTACTACTACTACTACTACTACTACTACTACTATTTACTTTTAAATAATACCACCAGTATTTCCACTACTACAGAACTTCCAGACCATTCATTATCATTTTTTTTAATGAGTGTGACACTAGGACGGGCAAAAAAAAAAAAAAAAAAAAAAAAAAAAAAAAAAATATATATATATATATATATATATATATATATATATATATATATATATATATATATATATATATATATATATATATATATATATATATATATATAATAATAATAATAATAATAATAATAATAATAATAATAATAATAATAATAATAATAATAATAAAACTGCCCTCATCGGGCTTGGACACGAAGAAAACAGTCAAGAGAAACGGAGATTTGGAGAGTATTGTGACTTGTCAGATGGGATAATTAGAGACGTGTATAAGTAATATATATATATATATATATATATATATATATATATATATATATATATATATATATATATATATATATATATACATATTTTTTTTATTTTTTATTTTTTATTTTTTTTTTAATTAATTAATTTATTTTTTTTAATCATGTCACATGTCACCTTTCATGTTAAACATTAGTCTCGTTTTGATGACGACATGATTAATCTGAAATGCTTTAGAATCGATCTATGGCGGGGGGGGGGGGGGATTTAAATTGTCACACGACCGTTGGAGTAATTGCGAACGGGAAGTAGAATGATGCATGACCGGAAATAAAAATATGCGAGTCTATTAAAGGCGTGTGTGTGTGTGTGTGTGTGTGTGTGTGTGTGTGTGTGTGTGTGTGTGTGTGTGTGTGTGTGTGTGTGTGTGTGTGTGTACTTGCCTAATTGTGTTTACGGAAAAGAGCCCAAAGCTCGTATCTTCCCGTCTCCTGATCGGTTCCATTTTATACTTAGTCATACTTATCATACCTGTCCTTAAACCTATTAATTAGGATAGCATTAACTACCTCCTTGCTTAGCGAATTCTAAGTATCAACTACTCTTACACTGAAAAAGTATTTCCTTACATCCTGCAAAGAAGTTTTCTTACCAAGCTTCAAACTATGACCTCTAGTTCTAGAGCCAGCCATATCGAAATATCGATCCCTATCCACTCTATCATAACCATGAAGGAATTTAAAGACTGTCACCATATCCCCTCCCTCGATCTTCTAGCTTCGAGTGATGGTAAGTCTAATTCCCTCAGCCTCTCATCGTAACTGAGATTGCGTATTTCTGGCACCAGTTTCGTGGCATGTCTTTGAACTTTTTCAAGCTTAGCTATGTGCTTTTTCAAGTGTGGATTCCAAAAGGGGGCTGCATATTCGAGTTTTGGCCTCACATAGGTTACATAAATATTTCTGAACATTTCCTTGTCCATGTGCCTGAAGGCTACCCTTACATTTGATAAGAATGCATATGCTGCCCTTACTATGCCATTTATATGTATTTCTGGAGACAAATCTGCCAGTATGTTTACTCCTAGATCTCTCTCATTTTCTGTCTCTTGAAGTTGTACTCCAGCCACCGAGTAGTCAAGCTTGGGCCTTCTTGCACTTGTACCCATTCTCATTACCTTACATTTTGAAGTATTGAATTTCATTAGCCACTTTTCTGACCACTCATGCAGACTATTTAGATCTTCCTGACGTTCTCTACCATTGTTTTCGTTTTTTACTTTCTTCACAATCTTTGCATCATCTGCAGACATATTCATGAATGAATTTACAGACTCTGGTAGGTCATTTACATATACAAGGAACAAAAGTGGCCCTAAAACTGAACCCTGTGGAACTCCACTACTAACTCTTCTCCATTCAGACACTGATTGTCTTACTCTAACCCTCTGTTCCCTTCCTTCTAAGTAAGTTTTTATCCATTCCAAGACATTTCCACCTATTCTAGCCATTGCTTGCAGCTTCCTAATAAGTCTCCCATGTGGAACAGTGTCAAACGCTTTCTGGAAGTCTAGGAATATGCAATCTGCCCAGCCCTCTCTTTCCTGTAAGATTTGGCTTACCTCATCATAAAATTCTAATAAGTTTGTTACTGCTTATCTACCTTCTCTGAAGCCATTTTGCCTCGCTGACAAAAAGTTGAAGGATTCCAAGTGAAGAGAGATATGTTTCCTTAGTAGTTTCTCCATACCTTTGCAAACTATGCTGGTCAAGGAAACTGGTCTATAGTTCAGAGCCGTATCCCTCCTTCCCTTTTTGAAGATAGGTATCACATTTGCTTGTTTCCAGCATCTTGAAATCTCCCCCGACTCCAGTGACTTTTTGAATATGATACTTAGTGCGTGTGTGTGTGTGTATGTATTCTAAGTCAGTTGTAATTGTAGTCTCTTTAGTGTAGCGCAGTATTTAGAGCACGTGACTCGAGATATACCACACTCATGTTCAAGTCCACCGCTGGGCGTTAGGAAGGGTCTCCAACTTTAATTCTCAATTCCAACCTTTCTCTGTTTTACCCATAATTTGGATTAATCGTGCCTTAAGACGACAAACTGTATATCTCTTTAGTGGTTTGATATATGATTGTATACTTGTGTGTATGTGTGCATGCATGTGATTACCTAATTGTGTTTACGGGAAAGAGCCCAAAGCTCGTATCTTCCCGTCTCCTGATCGGTTCAATTTTGTACTTAGTGATACTTATCATATCTGTCCTTAAAACTATGGATTGAGATAGCATTAACTACCTCCTTGCTTAGCGAATTCCAATTATCAACTAATGTGTGCGTGCGTGTGTGTTCATTTAACTGCACATAAAAGAGTTGACAGTGATAATATCGTCCTTTGGTGTCCGTTACGAGTTGATGGGAAATCTCTCATGGATTTTGGAACTTGCAAGACAAGCTGGATTGGGAAAGTTCTCACTGGCAAAAATAATAGTGTTATACTTTCGCGCCCCGTCACGGACTGAGGTTAGGGCATACACTCAGGGTAACGATTACATCTGCCAAAACAAGTCCTTCGTAAGAAGGCAACCGTCCTAGCCCTTAGTAGAAAAGGGAGTTCGTGACGTAAAACCGAATCCACTTATTTATTATTTGTCTTGATATACTTTGGTATTTATATAATTTATTATTTAATAATTCGGATATTGCTGCTTTTTGGTCTTGTTTCCTTGTTGATAGTGTTAATTTCCCCATGATGTAGTACAGTGGTTCCCAAACTTTTCACTACCAAGGACCCCTTTTATTTAAATTATTTTTTCCCCGGACCCCAGGATATATATATATATATATATATATATATATATATATATATATATATATATATATATATATATATATATATGAAAATTTCAATTCAGTTCACGGACCCCCAGTACTACCTTTGCGAACCACCTGGGGTTCGCGGACCACAGATTGGGAACCACTGGTGTAGGATGTATTAATAGTGGTATGTGTGAAAACTATGGAAATTTAAGAGTATTTGTTAATGTAGGTATATGTCTCTCTCTCTCTCTCTCTCTCTCTCTCTCTCTCTCTCTCTCTCTCTCTCTCTCTCTCTCTCTCTCTCTCTCTCTCTCTCTCTCTCTCACACACACACACATACACTTACACATACATACACACACATACAAGCACACACACACACACACACACACACACACACACACACACACACACACACACACACACACACACACACACACACACACACACACACACACACATATTTCTTCATCTTTTAAGGACTTACTCTTATACCTATACCAATATAAATTATACATTACTTTTTAAATGATAAAAAAGTCGGATGAACTGATTAAGACGCATATTAGGTTATCGATAGGTGCGATTTCGCTACTTGTACTAACTCAACTTCATTAACATAACTAAACTTAACCTAATCTAACATTTTATTAATAGTCAAACTTCCATTTTCTAATTGGGGAAGCTCTATCCTCTATCCACAGACCCCCCCCCCGTTTGAATGTTTACTATCGTACTTCTCTACTGCACTTATTAGTTTTGAGGTGCGTTTTCTCCAGTTGATCCCAAAAGTATAGCATATATCTGAGAGCACTTGGTAGTTTTGAGGTGCTTTTTCTCCAGTTGATCCCAAAAGTATAACATCTATCTGAGAACACTTGGTAGTTTTAAGGTGCGTTTTCTCCAGTTGATCCCAAAAAGTATAGCATATATCTGAGAGCACTTGGTAGTCTTAAGGTGCGTTTTCTCCATTTGATCCCAAAAGTATAGCATATATCTGAGAGCACTTGGTAGTTTTGAAGTGCGTTTACTCCAGTTGATCCCAAAAGTATAGCATATGTCTGAGAGCACTTGGTAGTTTGAGGTGCGTTTTCTCCAGTTGATCCCAAAAGCATAGCATATATCTGAGAGCACTTGGTAGTTTGGAGGTGCGTTTTCTCCAGTTGATCCCAAAAGTATAGCATATAGCTGAGAGCATTTGGTAGTTTTGAGGTGCGTTTTCTCCAGTTGATCCCAAAAGTATAGCATATATCTGAGAGCACTTGGTAGTTTTGAAGTGCGTTTACTCCAGTTGATCCCAAAAGTATAGCATATGTCTGAGAACACTTGGTAGTTTTGAGGTGCGTTTTCTCCAGTTGATCCCAAAAGCATAGCATATATCTGAGAGCACTTGGTAGTTTTGAGGTGCGTTTTCTCCAGTTGATCCCAAAAGTATAGCATATATCTGAGAGCACTTGGTAGTTTTGAGGTGCGTTTTCTCCAGTTGATCCCGAAAGTATAGCATATATCTGAGAGCACTTGGTAGTTTTGAGGTGCGTTTTAGTTGATCCCAAAAGTATAGCATCTGTCTGAGAGCGCTTGGTAGTTTTAAGGTGCGTTTTCTCCAGTTGAACCCAAAAGTATAGCATATATCTGAGAGCACTTGGTAGTTTTAAGGTGCGTTTTCTCTAGTTGATCCCAAAAGTATAGCATATATCTGAAAGCACTTGGTAGTTTTAAGATGCGTTTTCTCCAGTTGATCCCAAAAGTATAGCATATATCTGAGAGCACTTGGTAGTTTTGAGGTGCGTTCACTCCAGTTGATCCCAAAAGTATAGCATATATTTTAGAACACTTGGTAGTTTTAAGATGCGTTTTCTCCAGTTGATCCCAAAAGTATAGCATATATATGAGAGCAGTGCCACAGTAGCTCTGGAGATCAGTCTTTGTCTTCCATGAAGAAGATCTTGAGTTCAACTCCAATGATCTCCTAAACCATTTGAGGTTTGAGGAGAGGGTGATGGGCTCTCGCCGCATACTGACGATTTGGCCTGCTGGCTAGTACAGTGGTAACGCGCTGGCTTCGCATTCACGAGGTCGAAAGATCGGTTCCCGTCCAAGACCGAGAGTTTAAGCTGTTTCCTGGCAGGTACTGCTGTGGTTGGGCACCACAGTGGGGAGTTGGGGCTTGCCCCGGCTGACGAATAACCATTATATTGTAATGGAAATAAAGGTTTATTATTATTATTATTATTATTATTATTATTATTATTATTATTATTATTATTATTATTATTATTATTATTATTATTATTATTATTGTATAAAGGTTTCGGGATAGAATCTGATCCGATGAGACATGTCAGTGACTCATTCACGGCTCCCTAACGAACTACATGAGACAAGTGTTGAAAATAATATCAATGTGTTTCCTTTTATATCAATATTCTTAATGTATTTCCCTTTATATTAATATTCTCAGTGTGTTTCCCTTTATATCAATATTCTTAATGTGTTTCCCTTTATATCAATATTCTCAATGTGTTTCCCTTTATATCAATATTCTCATTGTGTTTCCCTTTATATAAATATTCTCGAGGTTGAATAACCTAACCTTACCAAACTTTAACTTAACCAAATCTAACTTAAATTGATCCAACATAGCCAAGTTTAACCAAACCTGACTTAACCAAACTTAACCTAACAAATCCTAACTTAACCTAATCCAACATAACCAAGCTTAACCAAACCTAACTTAACCTAATCCAACATATCCAAACTTAGCCAAACCTGACTTAACCAAACTTAACGTAACCATGCCAAACTTAACCAAACTTAACCTAACCAATCCTAATTTAACCTAATCCAACATAACCAAGCTTAACCAAACCTAACTTAACCTAATCCAATATAGCCAAGTTTAACCAAACCTGACAGCCAAACTTAACCTAACCAAACCTAACTTAACCTAACCAAACCTATCTTAACCTAATCTTAATCGAGCCAAACTAACCTAATCTATTTTATAATACCCATTACTGAGTTTTTTTTTTTGACGAATCACAATTCATTTCCTTAAGATGCAAAACATTTTAACTCCTCTGACAAAAGGTGTTGACTACTAGATATGTAATGTTAATAGTGGAACAGTATCTACGCGAGTACTGCTGGGTATAAATTGTCTGGAATTCCTATGATAAAGTATAACTTTACATAGGCTATTCCTCCGTGGTAAAATCAAACTTTATTTTGTCTTCTGTGGTAAAATCCAACCTTATTTTGTCGTCTGTATTTTATTATCGAAAATCCTGTTTTTTTTTCTTCAAATTCTAATTTCCGAATGAATATAAAAAAGAAGAATGCATAAATAAGTAAATTTAGAGAACAGGAATAGATGAACTAACAAATACACATTCACTAAGACCGGATCACATGTTTCCTTTCTGCCAACTTGTTTATTGTATTCACCGGAAAGAGCCTTATCCTGACAGCTTCCCGTCTCCTGGCCATGTTGTTTTTATTTTGTTTTTATACAGTGACACTTATCATATCTTTTCTTAAAACTTTGAATGCATTTAGCGTTGTGTATGTGTGTGCGCGCGCGCGCGCGTGTGTGTGTGTGTGTGTGTGTGTGTGTGTGTGTGTGTGTGTGTGTGTGTGTGTGTGTGTGTGTGTGTGTGATTACCTAATTGTGTTTACGGGAAAGAGCCCAAAGCTCGTATCTTCCCGTCTCCTCATCGCTTCCATTTTATACTTAGTGATACTTATTATACCTGTCCTTAAAACTATGGATTGAGATAGCATTAACTACCTCCTCGCTTAGCCAATTCCAATTATCAACTACTCTTACACTGAAAAAGTATTTCCTTACATCCTGCAAACAAGTTTTCTTACGAAGCTTCAAACTATGACCTCTAGTTCTAGAGCCAGCCATATCAAAATATCGATCCCTATCCA